>JAJJLU010000409.1:0-51484 GCA_023807065.1 Isotricha intestinalis
AATAATAAAAATATATATTTAAAAATAAATACAAGAACAAATAATTAAAATAATTATATTTCTTATTTCAATCATTTTTTCATTCTTTTTTTTTTTTGAGATATAAATATTTTTTTTTTGATATTTCTATTTTCCCCATAAAATTTGATTTTAATAAAATAAATTATTATCATTGACATTGTTGATATATATTTTATAAGGCTTGTTAAATATGATATGTTAGTTTCATATTCTTTATATTTATTTTGTAATAAAGTTTTTGAAGTTTCTTTTAAACCATATGTAATTGTACAAAGAATTACATACCAAATTTCAGATCTATAATGAAAAGTAATTAACATTTATTTAATTAAATATTGTTTTTTTTAAGTTTTTCAAGAAAAAAATCAAATTTTTTTCAAATATTTTAAATTTAATAGAATTATTGGTTTCAGGAAAAATTCAAATTTTCCCAATGAATTTTTCAGAAGGATAGATAGAAATAAAAGAAATAGATTAATGGAATGAAAATAAGAGTTATATAGCAATATTTAAAGGCTTTTATTTCTATTATCATTATTAAATATTAAAATATAGATTTATTATTGAATGATATAACACAAAGTAAAATTTAGAAATTATAATTTTTTGGATAATAAAAATAATAAAATACTTTTCATTTAACATATTATCAAAAATAACATTATATATAATCTTCATAATGAATATAAAGGAAATAAAATCAATAGTGCAAATAATAAAAAAAAGAACTAAAAAAAAAGAGTAACAATATCAATTCCTTTAAATTTTAAAAGCAGAAGAATGAATAGTAATAATAAATAATTGAGGAATAGAAAAAAACATAATATTTAAAGTATTAATAACTCTCATATAAACAATACTATTATATGCATTTTTAGAATATTTAAAAGTATTTATGTACTAAATTATAAAAATAAGAAATCAAATGATAATAAATATATAATAAAATACTTATTTTTATTATTGGAATTACCATTTTATTTATTTTGAAACATTATATTTATTATTCTCATATATATATATTTCCTTCTATTAACACTAATATTAATCTTAAATTCACTTTAAAAATTCAAATTATATTATTAATTATTATTTATTGTAAATACTAATGCTTTTCCTTCCATAAATTATTTTTTAAATAAAATTTTATTTTCAAATTTTTTATGAATAAATTTCTAGATTTAATTATTCTTTTTTGATATTATGAGACAAACTAAATCATTCAAAAATGTTAAAAATAAAGAAAAAGGAAATTTTAAAAATTTAGAAATTTTTAATGCTTTATCTTTCAGACAAAAAGATAATGAAATACCAAAACATAAAAGTAATGGTAAAAATAACATTAAAAATAATATGAAAAATAAAAATAAATCACAACCTAATTTAATTAATGAAGATAAAATAAAAAATAAAAGAAAGAAAAATTTAAATAATTCATCTCCTTCTGAAAAAGAGAATAATCAAATAAATATTAGATTAAATATTAATAGTGAAATAATAAATAATAATTATTCTAAAAAAGAAAATAAGCAATATAAAGAAATAATTAAAAAAAAAAATGCATTAATATCTTCGTTAGAAAAAGAATTATTCGAAATAAAAGAAAAAATAAATAAATGTCAAAATAAAAAAAAAAGGATAAATTCAGTTGATTATATAGAAGAAAAAAATATAAATAAAAAAATAATAAATAATAATAATAAAGAGGAAATAAATAAAATTCATTCTATTAAACCTTCAAATATTATATCTAAGAATATGAAACAATTATTTAAAAATTTAATATTAAAAAAAGAATCTTTTATAAGAGAAAATATATCAACTAAAAATTCATCAAAAAAAAATTTAATATTAAATACAAGTAATCTTAATAATTATGTAAAATATAAACATAAAAAAAATTTATCTTCTAAAAATTTATATAGTCATCCTACAAGAGAAATAGAAATAACAGAAAAAAATAATTTATTAACTCATACAAGAAAAAGCTCTTCTTCATTAATTAAAAGTAATTCTTTTCTTTTTACTTCAAATAATCTAAATAATAAAAGAAAAAAAATAAATAAAAGAACACAATCAAATTTTTTAAATATAAATAATAAAGGAAAATCAGGAAATAATATTTTTATTGAATTAGATATGTTAAAACAAAGAACAAATGATTTATTAATAAATTTTTTAAATATTTGTGATGATAAATTCAAAAAATAATTTTTTTTTTTTTCATGAAATTTAATTTTAATAATTAAAATTAAAAATAATAATGTTTATATAAATAATTATATAACAATAATTAATATTCAAAAATATTAAAAAAATTAAAAAAAATTACAATTTAAATGATATTCAATAATTAAAAATTAATAAATATTGTAAAAAATGATTTTTTTTAAATGTTTTATTATTTATTTATAATAATTTATTTGATTAAATGTCAGAATCTTTTAACATTAGAAATAATATTTCTAATCTTAATTATCAAAAAAGAACTTTTATTCCTTTTAATTATTTTGATTATAATTATCAAAAACATAATATTAGACTTGATGAAGATTCTCCTAATCAAAAATTAGATCGTTACATTACTAAAAGTAAAAATGTATTATATGAATTACCTACTTATAATAAAAATATTGATTCTAATTATTGTTTATTAAACAATAAAATTACTCAAAATAATAATCCTTCAAATTTAGATAAATTAAAATTAGGTTTTGATTTATTAAATCATAAAATTAATAAATTGAATAATTTTCTAAAAGAAGATATTCAATCTAAAGAAAGGAAAAATTTTTCTCCAATTAATTTAAGAAGTGAATTGAATAATAATATAAATGATACTAACATTAACATAAATTATACATTAACATCTCCTTCAAAGAATTATGAATATATAAAAATTAAGAATTATTATTTATCTCCTAAAAAAGATTCAACATATTATTCAAATAAATATAAAAGTAATTATAATAATAATTACATTGACAATAATTCTAAAATACTTAATTATAATTATTTAATTGGTTCTGAAAATAATTTTGAAAAATATATTATTGGAAATCATCATAAACCACAAATTTATGCTCTTAGTCCTTATGAAACTCATTATTTTCATAATTATCAAAATTCTTCAATAAATTCAAATAAGAATATTAATTTAAATTTAGATAATAATAATAATAATAATTTAAATGAAGTAAAAGATAATTTACCTCAAAATACACTTTCTTTTAGAAAAAGAAAAAATGAAAATAATATTTATAATAATTTAGGAAATCTTTTAAATAAAAGATTAAATAATATTTTTGAGAGTAATTATTATGATATAAATGAAAATATTCCAAAAGAAAAAAAATTGAATGAGTCAGATTTTACAAATTCTGAGAATAATTATAATGATTTAAATAACAAAAACTATTATAATAATAAGAATTTAGAAACATATCCAAAAGATTATAACAATATAAATGAATATACTCAAAATTCAAATCCAAAATATAATGATAATATAAATGAAAAGAATATTATTGATTATTCAAATGATAGAAATATAAAACCAAATTTTCAAATAGACGAAAAATATAATCGAGAATTAATTAATGAATATAATATAAATGAAATAGAAAATGAAAAAAAATATAAAATACAAAATTTAAATAATAATAATGAAATTAAAGATAATAATTTAAATAAAATATATAATGAAGAAAAAGGAAATTTTAATTTAAATGATAATGAAAAAAATGAATATAATAATTTCCAAAATAAAAAAATAAGAGGAGGTAGATTTCAACCTAAAGTAAAACTTCCTCCAAAAACAAACGAAGAAGACTTTAATGATAGAGAAATTTTTGAAGTTGATGATTTAATATCTTATAATAAAAATAATAATTATAATAATAATAATATTGATAATATTAATGATATAAATAATGATAGATTAAATTTTGAAAATGAAAAATTGATTAAAAATCAAAATATGCCTTTTCAATATGATTATAGAGATAAAAAAATTAAAAATGAAATTGATGAAGAAAAACTTTATAATTTAGAAGAAAATAATAATAATAATTATGATGAAAATATAAATAGTAATAATAATAATTATGAAAAATATATGAATGAGGAAAATAATTATGAAGAAAATTTAAATAACAACAACAATTATGATATGAATAATGAGAATGATAATTATGAAGAATATATGAATGAACAGAATAATTATATTGAAAATTTAAATAGTAATAATAATAGAAATTATAATTATGAAGATAATACAAATAATAATTATTATAAAAACCCAAACAATAATAATAATGATATGTACAATAATAATAATTATAATATACCTAATAATATTAATATAAATAATCAAAATGAAAATAATTATGAAAATAATATAGAAATTCCATTTAATAACAATTTAAATGAGAGAAAAATAGAAAGAACATCAAATGAAGACAATAAATTAAGTGAAAGAACAAATGAATTAAATAAAAATGATAATTTAAATGATAAAAAAGAAAAACATTCTGAAATAGAGCAAGGAAATTATGAAAGAAAATTAAATGAAGATAATATTTCAAATGTTTTAAAAGATGGTGAAAAAAAAGAAATAAAAGAACCAAATACTTTACTTATTAAAGATGGTGATAAGGAAATAATAAAAAAGAATAATTCTTTTGAAAATAATGATAATCTTATTGAAGAAGAAGTATTAAATAATAATAATAATATTAATTTTGGAAATAATGATAATATAAATAATAATAGAATTGTATCAGATTTAAATAAAGAATTTTTTAATGAAAATAATGAAGAAAAAAAAACAAAAGACGATAAAAATAAAAAAATAAATGAAATAAAAAAAGAAAAAAAGCCTGAATCTTATATAGATAAAATACATAACTTTTTTAATGAAATATTAGATGAAGAAGAAAGAAATAAGTCAGAAAATGATATTTATATATTTGAAGAAAAAGAAGAAGATAATAAAACAAATGAAAATGAAGAAGAAGAAAATGAAAAAGAAGATGAAAAAGAAGAATTACAAAAACAAAACGAAGATGAAGATGAAGAAATCTTTAATCAAATAAAGAAAAAAATATTAGAAGACAATAATAAAAATAATAATAAAAATAATGAAGAAGAACAAATATCAATTTTTGATTTAAATGGAAAAAAAAATAAATATCCTGAAAAAATTGATTATATGCAAAATTTAAAAAAACCAAATAAAATAAAATCAATTATGTTAAATTCACCTCATGAATCTTTAAGTCTTGGAATTAAAGATAAAATTGAATCTTATAATAAAGATGATGAAAAAACAATTGAATTAAATGATAAAATTTCTTATAATACTTTAAGTAAAATTATTAATGAAAGTGATATTAATAAAAATAAGGAAGATTCAATTAATGTTCAAGGAAAAAAAAATGAGGGTTTAAACAAAAAAAATAAAATTTATAAAAAGAAAAATAAAAGTGTTCATTTAAAAAAAAATCATAAATTATGTTATAAATTTATTGCTAATCCACAAAGATTCTTTACTGAAGATTTATGTGATAATATTCTTAAAGCTTATGATTTAGATATAAATAAAAAAATCAAAAGATTAAATTCAGCTTCTCCTTCTCAAAAATTAATTTATAATAAAAAGAAAATTATTAATAAAAGTAATAAAAATAAAATTCCTTTACCTAATAATGATAATAAAAATGATAATTTTGAAACTTTCAGAAAAGAAGAAAATAAAAATTAAAAGTGTAATAATGTATTATTAATTTAAAAAATATTTTTAATTTTTATTTATTACTAAAAATAATATAAACAATATAATTCCCCCAATAAACTCAACATTAAAAATCATTATTAATATTTTTAATAAATTATTATATTAATATTTCATATTTCATATATATGTCATTAATAATTGGCTCAATTATTTCAGAAATAATTCTTTTTTCAAGAGTAAATATATTTTCTTTTTATAAATATGCTATTTCTTTATGAGTTCTTTTAAGTTTTATTCCTTATTATTATTCAAAAAGATAATAAAATTTACTTTTATCAAATTTCACTTCAATTACTTTTATTAATAATTTAATTTTTTTTGTTATTTAATTTTTTTATTTTAACTTCTAAAAGAATAATTATTTATTTTAGAGTTTCATTTTGATTATCTATTCTCTCAAAATTATTCTTTTTATTTGGAAAGGAAAATTTTAAATTATTATTAAAATGATTTTAGCTATTGGATATATTATTGATGATACTAAACAAATTATTTTGAGATAAAATACTTATTGTAATGAATATTTAATTAATGCTAAATTACTTTTTATTGATTATGTTAATATTTTTATTAAGACTTTATATACATAAAAAAAGAAAAAGATGATGAAGATAAAAAGGATGATTAATTAATTTTTTTATAAAAAAGTTAAAAATATATAATAAATAAAAATAAGAAATATATCTTTATAAATTCCTAAAATTTTTTTCTTTTTTATTCCTATTTCAAAATTTTTATCTAAGACTAATTTCATAAAAAGAATAATATTTAAAATAAAAATTAATTATTTTAAAATCATAAAAAAAAATTTTTATTGATATGAAATACTAATTTAAAAACACTTTAAAACTATATATGATGAAAAAAAGCCAATTTATCAAGACAAAATTTATAATTAAATGATTGTTCAATGATAGGTCTGAAAAAAAAAAAATAAATAAATAAAAATTTAAATGAAAACACTTTAAATAATTGAAAGCAAAATTAAAACTTAATTAATGAATTTTTTTTTAGTAAAATCAACACCAGTAGTAGGATCAACATTTAAATTAGTCGCACATTTAGAATGATAAATTTTCATATTAGGATAAAAGACAAAAACAGTACTTCCAATTTTTTTTCCACATAAAGAGCAAAGAGTATCTTGATCAATATTAACATGTCTTTTTTTTAATTGATAATTTTCCATTTCTTTATATTCAAGTGCTTTATCAGATAAACTTTTAGCAATTCTATATTTATTACTTAAAACAGTATATTCTTCAGTTATTTTTTTTAAATAATCAAAAAAATCTCCTTTATCACAAATATTCCATTGTTCAACTGCGCATTCTAATACAATTTTAGGATTTAAATCTTCTATTGATATATTTTTCATTAAATCTAACATTTCATTTTCAAATGGTTTCATTATTTCTTGTGTTTCTTTTATTTTATTTCTTTTTTCCATATTTATTTTCTTTAATTCTTCTTTCTCTGCTTCTGTTATATCTTTTACATCATTTTCTAATTTTATATTTATTCTCTTATTATTCTCCTCTATTTCATTATTATAATTATCTACTGCTGATTGATAATCATCATATGCTTTTTTTAATGTTTTAAAATATGTTTGATATATATCTGGTTTTGATTCTTTATTTTCTTCACAATATTTTCTCAACGCTTCAAATTTTTTCTCTACTTTTGCATCTGTGAATAAATCATTTATTGCTTTATCATGTTGATTTAATTGGGAATATAAATATATTTTTGCTTCAAATAACCATGAATTCTTTATTTTATCAAAGATTGTTTGCTTTGAATAAACTGAATCTTGTGTTGTTAAATATTTCATAAATGCATCATAATTTTTTTTTGCTATTCCTTCCATTCTTACATTATTTTTACTTGTATTTTCTGAAAAAGAATCAAATAATAAAGAAATATAATATTGTAATAATAAAGTTTGAAAATGAGCATCAGGACAATTTTTATTATAATATTCTAAGAAGTCTTTTCTTAAATCATTATTACTTTTATTTTCTTTCATAATATTACCAATAATATTATCTAAAAAATAATCTAAACCAACAATTTGACTTGAAATTGCAACTTCAAAAGCAGTTGAAGAATATTTAATAAGTAACCATTGAATATAAGTTTCAAATAATTTAGCATTAGTATCTCTATTATTAATATCAGTTCTAAATCTTTCAAAAATTCTTTTTGTTTTTTCCTTTGCTTCAATATTCAAAAATCCAGTATCTTTATTATCACCTTTTGATTCAAGTTCACCGAAATTTTTCCATATTTTTAACGCTTCTTCATAATCTCCTTTTTTTTCATAATAATATGCAAGAGCTAATTTTTTTTCTGGTTCTTCTCCTTTAAAAAAATCATCTTTTGAAAAATCACTAAAATTACATTTAAAAGATGCATTATCAATTACACTTGAAATTTCTCCTCTTTTTCTTAATTGAATATACGCTTTTACTAAAGTTATATTTATTAAACCTAATAATTGAGGAATTGTTATTTTTGATGTTGAATCTGATAAATTTATTGGTGAAGAATTATTATGCATAAAATTTAAATCTGAAACTTCTTTATAATCGTCTTTAGGAAAAGAACAAATTTTCATTATGTAATCTCTTTTATTTAATAATATAATTATTAATTGATTTAATGCATTATCCATTTCTTCATTTACTATTTGTCCACCTTCTTTTTTAGTTATATTATCTATTTGATTTGATGAAATATCTGTTTTTATTTGTTTTTCTTTATCTGAATGAATTATACTTACTCCTAATTTTGAATAAAACATATATATATATTCACAAGGGTCAAAATTAGTTAAAACTAAATATTTTCCAAAATTTTCGAAATTTTTTTTTTTTAATGAATTCCATGCTGCATTAAGATAAAATTGTTCAATTTCATTAAATTTATTTTCACTATAAATATCAACATTATTATTTAATTTATCTAAAGCTTCATCGAATTTTCCATTATCTAATAATTGTTGAATTTGTATTTCATAAGGAGCTTCTTTTAATTCATATAATCTAAAAACACCTTGAGATGCTTCTAAAATAATAAAAACTTTTTCTCTATTTGAAAAAATAAATTTCCCATTATTGCCTTCAATTAATTCTTGAGTTTGAATATGATCATATTTGGTTCCTTTAAATAAATAAACAAGAACTTTAGTTTTATTTAACATAATTAAATAGTTTTTATGTTCAATTGTAGAAATAAAATTAGTATCTTGATAAGTAATTGGAGTAATATTTGAAAGAACACCTTTTTTGAAGAAAATTCCAATACATGATTCTGGTAAATTTACCAATAAACCTTCTCTTGTATATTTTATTGTTTTTGGATTTTCAACTTCAATATCAGTAATTTTATTTGTATTTAAATCTAAATGATATGCTTTTTTACCTAAAATAAAATAGCATGATGTATCATAAAATTCTATATTTCCAGAAAGAGGAATATCATTGAGACTTATTTCTTTTTCGAAAAAAATTTTTTTAGTTAATTCACTGAAATTTGAAGAATCAGGATGATATTCATAAAATTTAATTTTTTTCTTTTTATTTACAGTTAAAAGAATATCTGGATATTTTTCATTAGTGGCAATTACACTAACATTTTGAATTAAACCTTTTAAAGAACAAATAAGTGTTAATGTTTTAATATCATAAGCTTCAACTGAACCATCATAAAGAATAAAAACAATTGGATAATTATTTGATTTTGAAACACATATTTGATCTACTTTTTTGCTTAATTGTGTTTCTTTTAATTTATTTAAAAATAATATATCGCTTTTTATTGGCTCTTTTTTTGATATTTCATATGAGCTTATTATTCCTTTGTTATCTCCTACTATTAAATAATCTTTATATAAATCAGCGGCTATTATATTTTGAGTTTGTATTTTGTCTATTAACTTTTCTTCAAAGGTTTTCTCCATTTTTGAGAAATTTTATATGGATTATATTTTTTTATTACTATGATTTTTTTTTAAAGGATTTTTTTTTATTTTTTGTTTTGGATTAATTTTTTTTTTAAAATTAAATAATAATTTTTAATTCAATTATTTTTTAAAATTAAAATCTTATTTATAATAAATTATTTGAAGAATACAATATTATTAAATTCAATGAAGAGAATTAATTGTTATTAAGATGAATCTAATTGTTATTTTTACTTAATTTTCTTTATCTTTTAATTTATAAAAATTTTTGATATAAAAAATAAAGAAATCAATTATTATATATAATAATGATTTAATTATTACATATTTTTAATTGATTTATTCATTTTCTTCAAATTAAATATTAATTATAATTAATAATGTTGAGAAAAAACTTAGGAAAAAACTTAAATAAAAAATTATCAGATAAAGAAATAATTAAAAAAGAAATAATAAGAATATCAAATAAATATAATTTGAAAAGTATTTCATTTTCTCCCAAAAAGAAAAAAAAAATATATTACTACATATCAAAAATGAATAAAAATTTAGAAAAAAATTATAATTCTTCAAACAAGAATTTTTCAAATTTTTTAATAGAATCATTAATAAAGAAAAAGCAAAGTCATTTTTATGCAAAATTAAGAGATGAAGAAATATATAATGAAAATAAAGAATATTTAATTCAAATATATAATAAGAAAGAATCAAAAAAAAAAATAAAAAATTATACAATATATTATAAAAATTATTCTGAATACTTTTGTAGACCTATAATATCAGATTTTTCTTGTAATAAAATAATGAATAAACATATGGAATTAAAAGCTGAAATATTTTATGAAGAAAATTATGCTAAAAAACCTAAAAAATCTAAAATTGAAGGTAAAGGCAATAAAGATTATAATATATTTAATAAAGATATTGTTAAAGAAATAGAAGATGAAAAACATTCCAAAAGAAAAAAATTATTTTGTGGTTTTAATCAATCATTAAATAAAAGTAGTAGTATTGATAATATAAGTAATATATATCCTTATCCAATTAAATTAATTAAACTTAAAGAAAATAATACTTCGACAAGTAATTCATTAAATTCATTATTATATATGTTAACAAAAACTTACAAAAAAGAAAAAGAAAAAGAAAATAGAACTTCACTTCATTCACTAAATAAAAATTCACCAATAAAAAATAATATCAATATAAATAATCCATTATATTCTAAATTAAAACATCAAATTTTATCAAATAATTTATCTCCAAGTATAATATATAAGAAAAATATATTTAAAAGAAAATTTGATTATCCATTATCATATAATGAGAATCAAAAGTTAAAAAAAACATCTTCAAAAATAAGGAATTTATATTCAAATCGGAAATTATCATTTTATAAAAGTAATAATAATAATACAACTCAAAATTTAATTAAATATATAAGAAAAAGTGATAAATATATAAAAAATAATCCATCTCATTTAAGAGTAAATTTAAAATCTCCAATGAATTTATATTTAGCTCAATCTAAATTAATTAGAAGTACTTCAAATGTAAATAAATATTCTGTTAGAATTAGTAAAAATAGTAATTTTAATTCTTCAAGAAATTCTAATATTATATCTAATAATTCAAGATATAAAAAAATCAGTAGAAAATCTTCTTCTGACGATAATATTGTTATAAATAGTAATAATGTTAGGAATTATAAAAAAAATTATAGTAATTTAAGTTTAAATCCTTCTTTAAATAAGATTAGTTTTGAATTTTTTTCTAATAAACATAATTCAATGAAATTTGGAAAATTAGTTTTTCCTAATAAAAATTTTTAATAAGATAAATTTAGATTATAATATAATATTATTTAAAAACATATTAAATTAATTTTTTTATAAATAAATAATTAAAAATTTAATTTTCTTTGTTTTCTCATATTATCTTCTTTTTGTTTATTATTTTTTTTCTTTTTAATCCTAATTCATTTTATTTTCTATTAATAAATTCTATTTACTATATTATTTCCTCTTTTAATTTTATAAAGATGTTTTTATTGATTTGAAATCCTTTAAGTTATTTTATATTCATTTAATTTTTTTTTCTTATCTTAAAATAAATTAGATTACCTATAAATTTCCATCTTTTCTTCTTTTATTTATTGTAAATAAGGGTGAACTTCATTAAGTTAATCATTAATTAAAATTTCCTCATTTTGTTCTTCTTCTATTATTGATTTTTATTCTTTTTCTTTTTTCATTTTTTTTTGGGTTTTTTTAATAATTAATTTTTGGTTTATTTTTAGTTTATTTTTTATGGGGAATTTATGTAATAAAGTTCTTCAAAGAGAAATTTATGGAATTTCTAGTTTATCTTTAGAAATGAGTAAGAACGATGATAAGGATATTATTATTCCTTTATATACGAGTGATTGTGATGAGGATATTGAAAAAATTGAATTTGAATATAATTATTTAAAAGAAATTAATTTTTATGATTATATTAATTCATTAAAATCATTTAATAATGATAAAAAGAATAAAGATAATATTTTTATAAAAGATGATTATTTTAAAAAGAATTTTCCATTAGAAGAATTTCAATTATTTATTGAAAATAATATTTTAAAAGATAAATCAATTGACTTAAAATTAGGAACAAAAGAAATAGAAAAAAATATTTTTAAAGATACATTAATAAATATATATAAAGGAGTTTCAAAATTATTATATGAACATAAAATAAAATATAATAAAGAAATAGAACAAAAAAATGTTTATTCAAAAGGAGATGCAATTACATTAGGATTATTATATTGTAAAGGAAATAATATTGATAAAATTAAATTTTTATTTTATTTATTTTCTAATTGTGGAAATTTAAAAAAATCTTATGATTTCGATGAATTTTTATTATCTTTATTTTTAACTGGAACTTATGGTATTTTATTGTCTAGAATTAAAGTTGGTCCTAAATATGATGAATTAGGAGAATTAAATTTTGTTCTTTCTCAAAAATATTTAGATTCTTTTCAATTGAAAAATTCAGAAAATCTAGTTAAAGTTACTAATGATATAATTTTTGGGAAAAAAGGAAATTTAAATTATAATTTTAGTGATTTTCAAAATAAATTTTCCGATGATAAAAATAATTCTTTTGGTTTTCTAATTTCTTCTAAAGGAATTAGATATATGCATAATAAAAATATTTAAATTTTAATATGGTATATTAATACTTATAATCAAAAGAAATAAATTAGATTATTTAATTAAATGATAATGAATATTGAACAATTTCTTTTAATAATTAATAATATATATATATATATTTAAAATGTATTAATTAAAAAATGGAAGAATTAAATAATAATTATAATATAAAAAGTATAGATATAAAAAAAGATGAAATAAAAAAAAGGAAAATAATATCAATAATAGAATCAAAAGAAATATTAGATATTAATATAAAAAACAATATATATATAGAAACAAATAAAAATTCAATAAAAAAAATATTTTCCTTAATAAATTTAAACATAGAAGAAAATATATTTTACATATATGAAAACAATACATATCACTTAAGTGAAGAATTAAATAAAAATATAAATGAAATAGGAACTTTATATGATAAAGGAAAATCAGATAAAATAAAAGAATATGAAACAGATCCTTTAATAAGAAAAATAGATTTTTATTTACCTTTTATTTATATTATAATTGGTTTTATTTTATTAATTCATTTATTAATTTTTATATTTGGACCTCAATTTGAAATTAATATATATGTTTTTACTTGTTTAATTCTTTCTGAAGATTTATTAAGTTTAGGATATTTTTATTTTGAAAAATATCATTTTATTGATAGTTATATTATTCATCAATTTTATATTCCTTATTTATTAATTCTTTCTTTTTTATTATGTTTAATTAATATTTTATATATTTCATTCACTAAAAATGATATGTTAATTACTTTTAGAAATAATTATATTTTCATTTCAGTTATTGCTTATTTATTTTCTTTTATTTTAACTTGTTTAGGTAATTTTTATGAATTTGTTTTTATTAAAAAAAGAAAGAAATATCAAGTTTTACATGAAATAAAAAATGATACTTCTTCTCATCATGAAACTCAAGAAGTTACTACTATTGGATAAATTTTTTTCTGAAAAGTTTATTTTCTTATTTTTTTAAATTATTAATTAATAAGAGAAAAAATTTTAATTTTAAATAAATTATAAATATAATTTTTTTCCAAATTAAAAATTTATCTCATAATTTAATATATAAATATAAAACATAAAAATATTACTTCCGTTAGAAAAATAATAATATTAATTTTAATTTATTTGTTTAAATTAAATATTAAATTTTTAAAGACTAATCTATTTTTTTATATAAATTTAATCTTTTTTTAAATAATTAAAAATCAATATTTGTTATTTCTGAATAAATTCCTTTTTTTCCTATTTCTCTTCTTTTTTTAATAGTTTCAACAGTTCTTTTATAATATTCTTCAATTTCAGGTAAAAAACCAATAAATTTATTTTCGTTATGAAGAGTTTCAATATGACTTTGAATGACTTCATTAACATCATTAATAGATTTACTTTGAATAATAATTTCATCTGAATTTTCAATATAATAAATCATTTTATTTAAAATAATAACAAATAAATTTAAATTTTGTGGATTTGTCATAGATAAATCTGCAAATCTTTTTGCTTTTTCAATACATTCACTAACCTGTTGATAATCTTTTAATAAAGTAAAATATAATTGACTTAAAATAATCATTGAATTACATTGTTCTCCTCTTTTTGTTAATGAATGTGCAGAATTTTGTAAAGTTTTAATATAATTTTCTATTTTTTCTCTTGATAAAATTTTATAATTTAAAAGATAACCAGATAATAAACTTAATAAATAAAATTTTTTTTCTTGATCATAATTATTATCTGTAAATATTGTTATTGCTGAATTAATAAATGAAATACAAGATTCTTCAAATTTTTCTTTATTTATATTTATTGAACTTACTTGAAGGGCGGATTCTAAATATAATTTATATGATAAAATTGGTTGTTCTTCTGATAAAGAATGAATTGTTTCATTTAATAATTTATATAAATTCATCATTGTTGAATAAAATATTTCATTTGATGTTATTGATGATATATCTATTGAATTAATTCTTTCTTTGAAATAATAATTTTTCATATTTTCAGGATATACACCATTTTTTTCTTCATATGAAGATGATATTGTATAACATAAATTTATTATTGCATTCGCTAAAGAAGGTAAAGTAAATTTTTTTCTTTTGGGACCTCCGTTAATAAAAATAGTTTTAAATTCATTATAAATATTAAATATAATTTCAGGATTACTTGAATTAATAACAAAAATTAATTTAGCAACATTATTTTGATCATACTCAAATTGAAAATCATCTTCTGTTGAATCAGGTAAATCTTCTAATAAAGGTTTAATAAAATTTAATAATTTTTGAATTTTTTCTAAAGAATCTAATTTTTCATTTGATTTACCATTAATGAAAGATTCAATAATTCTTAAAGATAAAAAGTTTTTGGAATTAAAATCTAAATTATTCATTAACAAAGGAAATTCATTTAAATCAAATAAACTTATTTCACTATCTAAAGGAGAAGAAAGTAATTTTCCTAAAGATTTAATTCCTGAATTATCTAATTTTTCACCATATTTTTTTAATACTTCATCACTTGTTTTTAAAATAAAATTAACTAAATCTAATTTATTCTCTTTATCACAACTAAGAATAGTAAATTTCATAAAAGAATTTTGACACTCAATAACTTTAATAATATCCATATTAGAACCTTCTTTACAATTATTTTCCATAATATCAATAAATGAATTTTTTAAAAGAGGAAAAATAAAATTTGAATTTTGTTGAATTTGATTTTTTGCTAAATCAGAATTTTTAACAAATTTAGAAAACTTTTCCAATAAAGCAATAAATAAAATTTTAATATCAACTCCAGAAACTAATTTTTGAGTATTATTTAAAATATTTTCTAAACAAGCAATATTAAATTCATCAGGAAAAGCATGAATAATGCATTCCATTAAGTATTGTTGACTCATTTCATCTTTGCATTCAATAATAATATTTAATAATTTAGGTAATACTTTATTTTGATAAATATCAACATTTAATCCT
The DNA here is from genome assembly GCA_023807065.1 of Isotricha intestinalis. Classification (NCBI taxonomy): domain Eukaryota; phylum Ciliophora; class Litostomatea; order Vestibuliferida; family Isotrichidae; genus Isotricha; species Isotricha intestinalis. Next base: position 15,990 of record JAJJLU010000409.1, read on the forward strand.
TCTAAAGAAGATAATCTTGTAATATTTTCTCCAACTAAAATTTTTAATTCATTTCTATCTTTTTCTCTTAATTTCTTTTCATCACCTACAACACCTAAACTTAATCTAATCCATAATCTATTCATTTCTTCTAAATTAGAAATAATAAATTTTAAAGTATCATTAAAATTTCCTCCTTCATTTTCATATATATTACCATAATCAGGTAATTTATCTTTAATATTTTTTAAAAGAAAATATCTAGTAAATAAACCACGAATTGGATTTTGAACTCCTTTAACAACTGCTAATAAATCGAATATAACTTCTTTACAACTTTTAGGATTAAATTCAATATATATTGACCCTGAAATTATTAATAAATACATTCTAGGTATAATATACATTGATTGTTGTACTGAATCATATAAATCTCTTATTCTTCTTCCTCTTTTTATTTCTTCTTTAAAATAATTTGATATATGCTGCATTTCATCAAATACTGATGTGTATAAGTGATAATAATTTTTTGGAGTCAGTTTATTCGTTCTTAATTCATTTAACATTGTAAATGTCTCTTTTAAACATTGACGAAGATTGTTTTTTTCTATTGTTGTATTTATGTGATAAGATTGGGCTTTTATTGCTTTTAAACTCTTATCTAATAAAATTTCTTGATCTTCTTCAGACATTTTTTAATATAATGTTTATTTATTTTTTTGTTTTATTTTTAATATTTTTTTTTTTAAATATTAAAAATATTTCAAATATATTTAAATATCAAAAAAAATAATTAATGATATAACACTAGTCAAAAGATTAAAAGCCTTAAAAAAAAAATATATATATATAATACAATTTACAAAAAATACGTACAAATATAATAATGAAAAAAAAAACTGAGAAAAAAAAATAATATAAAAGAATAAAAAAATGATAATCAAAGTATTAATAAACAATATTCCCTTTGAAATAGATTGTGACACAGGTACCCAAGATATAGCATGGTTATGTTTAAGTGCATGTTACCTTTATGGTAAAGAAGCATGGCCAGTGACAACATATCTTCCAATAATAGCAAGAAATAAAAATGATGAAATTCTTCATCCAAAATTAGTAATTTGTAGAAATATAGAATTAATAGGTGAAGAAATTAAAGTTAGAGTAAAGAAAAAATTTGGTGATATTGGTTATGAAATGACAAATGAAGAAAAAGAATGGTATAATGATGCTTTTTTGGAAGGTAGATTTATGAGTAATATTCATATTTCTTTTAAACCTACTGCTGAACTAAGGAAAGAACAAAACCAATATAAAGTAAGTTTTAAATTTACTATTCAAGAAAATATAAAATTATTTTTTCCTAATTATGGAAATGAAGTTATTTGTCCTTTAGAATCAAAAGGAAAAAGGGGAGATCATTTTGAAGGAAATATTAAAGTTCCTTTTGGTAAATTAGTACCTGATAAGATTATTTATGGAAGTATTAAAGAAAAAGTATTTGATAAAGAAACTCAAGATTTTATTAAAAATGAACTTTCTGTTTCAAAAAGTCCTTTAATTTTAACTGAAGATGACAAAGAAAAAATATTAAGAGATAAAGAAGATATAATAAGAGAAAAAGAAAAGAAAATAAAAGAAGATATAATTAATTCTGAAAAAGAAAAAAAAGAAGAAGAAACAAGAATGATAAGATTAAAAGAAGAATTAGAAAAAATTCCTTTTACATTAGAAGAAGTATATCATTATGTAAAACAACAAATGTATATGAGTGAGCAAGATTTAATAGAAATATTTGAATTATTAGAAAGAAATGAATATAGAATTTATAGAAGAATATTTGAAATATTTAATTCTTATTGTCAATTTTATTTAGATAATATAAATTTAACAGTTGATGCTCTTTCAGTAATAAACTTTTTAAATTTATATTTTGGAAATAGGAAAAATGTAGATAAAATCTCAGAAGAATTTCAAGCATTATATTTATCAAGATTAGAAAAAGATGGAACTGAAATAGATTTAAGAGAATTTATTTATATAATAATATTTCTTTTACATTCTATTTTAACTCATAAAGATATTAATATGTTAGAAGAAATAGAATCAATTAGTGAAACTTATGATAAAAAAATAGAAGATCCTTCTTATTATCAAATGAATAAAAATAAAAATGTTGTTCAAGTACTTAATAATAATTATACAATTTTAAGAAATATATTTGAAAAATATGGTATTCATGTTGAAAAAAGTGATGTACTTGAAATGTCTGATTATCAATTTGCGACTTTTATTTCAGAACTTTCTAATAAATTTAAATATGATTTAGCTAAAATGACTAAAGGTGACGTTGGGAAAAAAAGTAATATTGATTTCTTTGATTTTTTCAGAAAAATTGTTGGTATGGCTTATAATTTAATTCAACCTAATGATACTGTAGAAAATAAAGATTATAGAAGTGATATGTTTATTGGAATGCCTATTGAACAAGCAGTTGAAAAAATCATTAGTAATATGGAAGAATTTATTACTTCTAATTAAATGTTTTTTTTAATTTTTTTAAAAGGTTTTCAAAATTTTATGTTATTATTAAATTAAAATTAAATAAAAAATTAAATAATTTTAACTACTATTTATTTAAAAAATGGAAATTGAAAAAGAAAATAATACAGTTCAAAGTTTAGAAGATATTTCAGTAATTAAAAAGAATGAATTAACTGCAAAAGATTTAAAAGAAAGTATAAATAAATGTATGATAAATGTAAATAATGAAGAAGAAAATAAAATGGTACTTAAAAAGAATAATAATGATGAAAAATTGAAGAATTTAATTCCCCAAAAAAAAATAATAAAACCTTTAACAAATGAAAAAGAAAAAATTATAGAAATAAAAGAAAGAATAATAAAAATATTTGATGACAATCAAAATATAATTCAAAATATTTCAACAATGCAATTAAAAAATGATAATGAATTAAATAAAGTAATAATGGAAGCTCAAATAAATTTTGAAAATGAAATAGATAAATTATATGAAGAAAAAATATTCAAAATAAATAAAATAAAAGAACAATATAATATTGATTTATTTGAATTGAAAAACTATTATGAAGATGAAATAAAATATTTAAAAGAAAGTGAAAAACCAATTTTAAAATTTATTTATGATTCTGTTAAAGAAGATAAAGAAAAAGAAATAAAATTAATTGAAGATGATTTTCAAAAAAAAAAAAAGATTATTACTGATAAATATAAATGTTCTTCAGAACAAAAAGAAGACTTTAATCTTGATGATAGAAGTGTTATTTATAAAAATGAATTATTTGAAAATTTAAAGAATAAAATTAATGATGTTATTAATCCTATTGATAAACAAAGATTAACATTAGAAAATCATCAAAATAATATTTTGAAAGGAATTGAAGGATAAATTTTTCACTCTTATTTATTATTATTATTTATTTATATTTTATTTTCAAATTATTTTTATTTAAAAAAAATATTAATTTTTTTTTTTATATTACATTAAAGGAATAAATTTATAAATATTATTCTTTAATTTTGTAATAAATTGTAATAAATGAAGCATTTAAATAAAACTTTTAAAGAAGATGAAGAATATCAATCAGAAATTATTAATATATTAAAAAATTCAAATAAAAATAAAAAGAAAAAATCTTTCAAAAAATTATTAAATAAAACTTTATCTAAATCTACTTTAAATATAATATCAATTATTCTAATATTTTTATCAATAATTTTTAAATATCTTAGTTTAAATTTAAAAGGAAAAAATTTGAAATCAATTAACAGAATAAATAAAGAAAATATTATTTTTGCTTTTTCAACTTTTTTTGCAAGTTGTGTTCTTTTTTTAGGTATTCATAGATTTATAAATTTAAATTTAATTATGTTATTTTTATTATTATTCTGGTTTGAGGAAATAATTTCCAAAAAAATTAAATATGAAAATAAAGAAAATAATCAAATTAATTTATATTTAGAATTAATACTAATCAATGTTTCTTTTTTTGAATTTACTTTCTTAAATGTAAGATTTATTTATAATAAAAATTACAATAAAATTTTTATGACATTTATAAGTGGAATTTTTGTTTTAATATTTTATATAAAAATTAATGGTATTTTTATTAAATTAAAATAAATAATTATATAAAAATATAAATTTCTAAATTATAAAAGCATTTAATTTATTATAATATCTAATAATTAAATATAAAAAAAAATAAAAAAGAAATACTTTAAAAATGATAAATATTTCTTTAAAATTGTCTAAAGTTTGACATAAAAAAATTTAAAAAGAAAAAAAAGCATAAATAATAAAAAATGATAAGTGGTTTTGGAGAAAATAAATTTCATAAAAGATATTTAGGTTTAATATTAGAAAAAGCAAAATCATTAAATATATATAATATAGACGATATAGCATTAGCAGATGAATTATGTTGTAAAGATGAATTTGAAGAATTTAAAGAAATATTTATTAAATATTTTAATTTCTTAGATCCAAATAAATCATATAGTTTATATAAAGAAAGAATTCAACAAGAAAAAAAAGAAATAATAAATTATTTAAAAGAAGAATTAATAAATTTTCCAAACAAAAAAAGTTCATTTTCTGAAATAGAAAAATTAAAGAAATTAATAAGTGAAATAAGAAAAGAATTAAAAAAAGAAAGACAACAATGTCCTTTTTGTGTTCGTTCATTAAAGAAGTTAAAATTTCATTTATTTAGAATAAATATAGAACAAAAATTATTAGGATGTAAATATTTTCAAGAAGAAATAGCAAAAAAAAATAATTTAGAAGATCAATTAAAATTATATTGTCAAGCTTTAAAATACGGAGCTCCGAATATTAAATATGATATTAATATTATTAGAGAACCTACAAAAAAAAAATTTATTAATAATCCTATTAAAAATAATTTAGATGCTCTTGAATTTTGTAGATTTTTATGGAGAGTTCTTGTCGAAAAAAGAAAAGAAGATATTTTAATTAATAAAGAAAAATTATCTTTAAAAAATAAAAAATCTTTAATGGAAAAAGATTCTACTCAAGAAAATGATGTTGTTATTAAAAAAGAAAAATTCTCTAATGACTTTTATAGGAATTTAAATTCTTTTCAAAATGATACTTTTTCTCATGAAATACTTTCAGAAGAAAATGATAATATTGTTTTTAAGGGTAATTTGGATGATTTAGTTAAAAAAGGAATTATGGAAAAAATTATTGTTGGAACAAATAATAATAATATTTTAACAGGAATAAAAAGAGAAAGAACAATATTTAAATAATTTACTTTTAAAATTGAATGAAATTTATAAATGAATAATATATTAAAAGAAATAAACTCAAAAAATAAGAAAAAAAAAATTTATATATTATTCCCTTTCACAATTTTTTTTTTTGAATTTTTATATTATTAAAAATAAAAATGAAAGATTTTTATAAGATTTTATATATATTTTTTTATAAATATATCTAAAACTATAATATAAAAACTATAAGAAAATTACCATTTATTTGTTATATTGATCCAGATCAATAAATTTTTGTTTTTTCTTTCCTTTTTTACCAAATGTTTTCTTATTATTAAAATTATTATTATTATTTTTACTTTCTGATATATTATTATTATCCAAATTAAAAATTGAAAAATTATTATTGTTTTTTTCATCAATATCTTTATCTTCAATTTTATCATCAAATTTATTTTCTATTTTATAGTCTTTAATATCTTCTTCTTCATTTTTAATAATGATTTTTTCTTCTTCTTCTTCAGAATTTTCATTATTAAATATATTATCTTCTTTAATTTCATTTTTAATTTCATCATCTTTAATTTCATTATCTTTAATTTCATCATTTTTAATTTCATTATTTTTATTTTCATATTTGTAAAAATCTTTAACATCATTTCCAAGATTTCCTGGTTTAGAATAAATATTTGTCATTTTTTGATTATTATTTCCATTTAAACCAGGAATAAAATATTTTTTATCTTTTTTCCTTTTTTTTCCTTTTTTAGAAAATTTATAAATTTCGAAATTTATCTTATTATTATTATTATTATTATTATTAGCCTTTAAAAAATTTGAATTATATTCTTTTTTTTTTTCTTTTTGTATTTTTCTTTTAATAAAATCTTCATATAAATCTTCATCAATTTGCTCAATTTCTAATTTAAAGAAAAATCCAGAAATTTTTTTTAAAGAAATAGACATATATTTATATATAATAAGCATATTTTTCATAGTTAAATTATCAAATTCAATAAATAAATTAGTAAGATTATCATTTGAATTAGAGAAAAATATTGTTTTTATTTTATTTATACTTTCTAATGGAATTCCAAAGTTTTGTATTGAAGATAATTCTAATAATTTTCTATTTGAATCTACTGTATCTATTACTCTTATTAATTGAAAAATTGTTTCTCTAGGTAATTGAACTTCTTCTTCTTTTACTTCTCTTATTTTTATTCTTTCTGTTATGTAATTTTTTATTTCTTTTAAATAAAATTGAATTAAAAATTCATAATCTAAAGAATCTTCTTTTTTATCATTTAAATTTTTGTCATTTCTATTATTTTTATTTTGTTTAAATTCTTTATTCTTATTATTTTTTCCTTTATTTTTACTAAAATATGGATTTGAATTATTATTAAATTTATTATAATTATCAACATATTTTACTTCAACTTCAATATCATCATAATTAAATTTATTATTATAATCATCAATGAATTTCTTATTTTCATTTTCTTCTTTATATTTATTATATCCATTTTTTAATTTATTAATATAATTAGTAAAATTAAATTCATCTTTAGATAAAGAAATATCATATTTTTCAGGATAAATTTTTTCTTCAGGTTGATTTTCAAAAACCATTGAATTTAAAGTTCCACCAATATCATTCATATGATGTTTTGAAATTAAATGTCCTATAAATTCTTGTTCACTTCCAAAAGAAACATATAAATTATCAACACATTCTTTATAAGGACAACAATAGTGTTTAATTTTATTATGTTGTATTAAATTAGGTAAATTTGAATAAAAAATTATTTTTTTTTCTTTATTTTTACATATTTCACATAAGAAATGTAATTGAGACATATGTTTAAATAATAATTCATCATTATAATATAAGACTTTACAAAAAGGACATTTTGGATGAGGAGAAATATATTGTGTAAAATCACCGAATTTATTATGGAATTTTAATTCTTCTTTAGCAAAAATTTTTTGTTCTGATAAAAATTTTTTTCCATCTTTTAAACAAACATCACAATAATATTTCAGATGATTTTCAGAAAGATGTTTTTTTAATAAATTAATATTATCAAAAGGATCTGAAGAGCAATAATTAATAGGGCATTTAAATCCTTTTAAATTTAAACTTTCTTCTTTTGAGGAAATATCAACATAATAAACTCCATTATTATTGAAATCATCATCTTTGAAAAAAATAGATTTATCATTTTTATTTAAATCATCAAATAAATATTCTTCTGAAATAGGAGAAATGAAAATTTCTTCTAATATTACATTACATAAAGGACATCTTTTATCATTGTAAAATGATCTACATTTTAATGTACAATACATACATGTTACTCTATGGTTACATTTTCCTATTGAATAATATTCTTTGTGCTCATTACATATTATACATATAAATTTTGATAAATCTTTTGATTCACTTTTTATTAAATCCATTTTTTTCTTTTTTTGGAGTTTTAGATTATAAATTTTTATTTATTTTAAGTTTTTATTATGATTTAAAGATTATATATATTTATTTATTTTTGGATTTTCACTTTTTGAATTATAAATTTTATTAGGAAATAATATTATATTTTATTTATTTCAGGTAAAATGGAAATGTTGGTTTAAAAGGGGATTTTCAGTTAATTACATTATTTATTATTTTATCTTATTTTGAAAGGGAATAAAAGTTATGAAAATAATATATTAAATGTAAAAAATTTGATTTTGAGTTTTTATATTTTATTTAAACATTTAATTGATTAAATGTAATTAGTTTTAAAATAAAGTTTATTTTAAATAAAATGGATAGTGAATATTCAATAAGTTACTCAACAACAATAGATTCAATAAATGAAAATTTTATAATCGATGATTTCCAAACATTAACTAAAGAACATATAATAACATATATATCATTATATTTCTCAAAAATAATAAAATCAAATCATAAAAAAATTAGTAATTATAAAAAAGAAAATGATGACTTTTATTCAAGAAAAATTCCTTTATTAACAATCGAAAATTTTCTTTATCGAATAATGAAATATAGTCAAATGGAAAAATCAACATTAATAATTGCTTTTATATATATTTTACATTTAATAGAAAAAGAAAATTATTTTATTTGTAAAAATAATATATATAGAATTATTTTAGCTTCTTGTTTAATTGCAAGTAAGTTTAATGAAGAAAATCAATATAAAAATTCTTATTTCGGAAAAATTGGAGGTTTAAATTTAAACGATATTAATTATTTAGAATATACTTTTATTTCTAAAATAAATTTTGAAATTTTTGTCTCTGAAAATGAATTTTATTTTATAATAGATAAAATTATTAAAAGCTAAAAAAAGCTTTAAAGTTTCTATTATAAATAGGTTTTTAAAACCGGTAACTTTATATATATATATATTTAAATAATTGCTGTTTAAATTTAATAAAAAAACATATTTTAATCATAGTTGAAAAAATATTATTTCAATAATTATAAGTTTAGATTAAGTGTTTTTTATTATAATTTAAAATAGTATTTTAAATTTATGTATTTTTTAGTTTATAAAATTTATTTGTCAAATTTTTTTTACCTCAAAAAAATAAAAAAATTTAATTAATTTAATCAATTAAAATATAAAATAAATATACTCTATTTTATTTTAGAATGAATGACTATTCGAATTATCAATATTCAAATAATTTTTATGGAAATAATGGAATATCAAAAGATTTCAATTTATTAAAAAACAATAATTTAATTAATAATAATATATATCAGCAAAGAATAAATCAAAGACAAAAACTTAATATTAAAAAAGATATTTACAGTATGACAGACCCTGATTTTGAAGAAAGTGAATTTAGTAAGAAAATTAATTATAATTTAAGAATATTACAAAACACTTTAAATAAAACAAATAATAAAAATCAAAATATAAGTAATCAAATTAATAAAAATGAATATATTAAATATCCTATTCAAGAAATAAAAAGAAATTATAAAAAAAATAATGATACTCTTGAATATAAGAATAATGATTATATTTTAAATAATCAAAATATAAATAATTATATTCTACAAAATAATTATACAAGAAATACAAATTTCCAAATAAATAATTATAGACAATCATATCCAATTCAAAGTAAAAATATAAATAATGATATATTAAATATGAATAATAATTATTCAAATAATAAAAGAATTTTAAATAATAATATACAAAGAAATATTAATAAACAAAGAAATAATTATTTAAATAAATCCAAAACAACATATAATAACAATCCAAATAATTTTTATAAATATATAAACACAAATAAAAAGCATCCAATAGAACATCTTAGAACAAATAGTTTATCAAATCAATCTTCTTTTTCTAATTTAATGGATTATCATATTAATTTAAATGAAAGTAGAGATATAAGTACAGATAAGAAAAATAATAATTATTTACAAAGAGAAATTCCAACTCCAAACTTAAATAATTATCAAAATAATTATTATATTCAATATACTACTCCAAGAAGAAAAGATGAATTTAATTTTAATTCTAATAATTATAATAATAATATTAATGATAATATTGAAAATGATAGTATTAATTTAAGTATTTTAGCTGATACTATTATTGAATGCTTTGATTTAGATAAAAAAGAAAGTGAAAATAATGTTTTATTAATTGAAGAATCACCTTTTCAAATTAAAAATGATTATATTAAAAATAATAAAAGAAATTATAAAAGTTTTGAAGATAATAAAATTAATGACATAATGAAAAAAAATGATAATTTTAAAGTGAATTTACCTTTAAATATAAATCAAAAAAATAATCTAAATTTTAAAGATAATAAAATTAATGGTAATTATTATTTAGATAATAAAAATTCAATGAATGATTTAAATAAAGAAAATAGTAAAAAACTTATTATAAATTATAAACAAAATAATGAAAATTTAATTGTTAAAAATCCTATAAATAATAATAAATCAAATTATGAAAATTTAATCAATTTTCCAAATGATAAATTAAATAATGAAAAGATTATAAATAAAAAAAATTCATTATCTCAAAATGATATTATGTTAAATCAAAATATATTAAATACTATAGATATAAAAAAGTCTTATTTAGAAGGAGAAAAATATTCAAAAAAAAAAGAGAAAAAAAAGATAATTCAAAATGAACCAATAATAAAAAAAGAAGAAGATCAATATAATTTCTATTCAAGATATAATAATAATTATGATATGGATGATAATAAAAAAACAATAAATATTAATTCATATTTAATAGAAGATAATACACAAAATAAAAAAATAATTAATGAAAGATATGAACCTATTAACAGTGTTATATTAGAAGTTAGTGAATGTAAAGAAACTTCAATGATGAATTCTAAGTTAGATCAATCTGTTTTAAAAAATTCTTCTATTATTTTATCTAATTCACTTGTTAAGGATTTAAATGAAAAAAAAAATAATTCAATTAATAAAATTTCTGAGCCTGATAAAGTGAATGATATTGAAAAAAATCCTTTTGAACTTAAAATTAGTGTCATTAAGAAATCTGAAGAAAATAAAAATGAAGATTTAAATAAAAATATTAATATAAAAAATCCTTTTGAAGTTAATAATAACAAAAATAATAATAACATAAATAACATTAATAATAATAATAATAGTATTAATAATAATAATAATAATAATAATATTAATGGCATTAATATAGTTAATAATAAAAGTTCAACTTTTATTTCAGAATCTTTTTTAAATGATTCTGATGAAGAAAATAATGAAGTTTTAAAAGAAATAATAAGAACTGCAAAAATAAGAGATTTAAAAGAAAAAAAAAAGAAAATGAATAAATTAAAAAATGTTAAATTTGAAACAAATAAAAATGTAAATTTAATATATAATGAAGATGACAATATTACAAAGATGAATATTTATGATTGTGAAACAAATACAAAAAAAGAATTAATTCCAAAAGATTTTTCTTTCTATAAATATAATATTCTTCAAAATGCAAATAAACCAAAATCAATATTAAAAGAATTTAATAAAAATGAAATTTTAATTGATAATAATTTTGTTTTTGATTATGATTATATTATAAATTATAATATTGACAGTGAAAACGAAGAAGAAAAAATTAGATAAATTTATCCTTTAATTTGAAATATTTTTTAATTAGATTATATTATTCTTTTAAAGTGAACATTTTAAATAAGTAATTTAATATTTTTCTAAAATAAGAAATAATTTTATTTTTAGAAATATTAATAATTGAAGATAAAATAATAATAATATCATTAAAAATACTTTTAATTATTAAATTAAATATATAGATTAATTAAATATTCAATTAATATATTAATTAATATTAAATAAACATAAAGAATTATCCCATGAAGTAGTAGAAATTAAATTTTTATTAAAAAGTGAAAAATCACATCCATAAACAAATTCTTTATGATGATTAAAAATATGAATAGGAATAGAATAAGAAATATTCCAATAATTAACATTCATATCATAAGAAACAGAAATTAAAGTTTTAGAATCAAAAGGTGAAAAAATAATTTTTTTAACACATAAATTATGTCCATTTAAAGTAATCACTTCTATATCACTTTTTCTTAAATCATATATTTGAATAATTCCATTTGAATAACCTAATCCTATTAAATTATCATATTTATTAAAATCACAAGTTAATATTTCATAATTTGAATTAAAGCTTTTAATTTCTTTATTTGATTTAATATCAAAAAGTTTACAAGATTTATCTTTTGAAGAAGAAGAAATTACATTAGAAAGTGTAGGATGAAAATTACAAGAATAAATAATATCATTATGATTAAATGTATTTAAAACTTTACCATTTTGAACATCTGTTATTTTTAATAATTTATCACTTCCACAAGATAAAATTAAATTAGGAATTAAATGACTCCAATTAATATTCCAAATTTCTTTTTCATGTTGTTTAATACTAAATAAAGGTAAATTATTATTATTTGAAAAATCCCATAATTTTATTGTTCCGTCACCTTGACATGAAATTATGTAATTTTTATATATTTCACTAAATGATATGTCAAATATTGCCTCATTTGTTTTATATTCTTTTTTTAATATGATTTCACTTTCTGTAAATGAAAATATAGATAATTTACCATTTCCTATTATTCCATAATATTGATTAAAACAACATCCTATTATGTTGTCTAGAAAAGGAGAAAATTTACATGAGTAACCTTGAAAATCTGATTTATATTTTAACATTATATTTATTTATTTTTTTATTTTTCATATTTTTTTTCATAAAAAAGTTTATTTAGTTTTTTTTTGTTTTTTTATTTAGTTTTATTTATATCTTACTTAAAAAGTTTATTGTACTTATAATATAATTTTTACATTAACTTATTAAAAATATTTTTTTATATTATTTTCATTATTTATTCTCCATTATTATAAAGAAAATCTTTTAATTCAGGGTTTTTAAAATCATCATTATTTTTAAATTTAAATTTTTTTTTCTGAAAATCAATTTCATATATTTCTATTTTTTTCCTAGGTAAAAAGTAAACTTTATTATCTCTAAATTCGATTTTTTTTAACAATTTAAAGATTCTATCATTTTCTTCTTGTCTTTGTCTTTTATTTTTTTCTAATTTTCTTTTATGTTCAATATCACTTTGAATTCTTTTATATAAATCATAATAAATTCCATTTTTATTTTTATAATTTCTGTGCTTAAATATTAAATAATCAATAACTAATTCGATTTTAGATAACATATCCATCATTTCTTCTTCTTTAGTATAAATTTTTTTAATATTTAAATGTTCAACATTTAAAACTTCACTTAAAGGAATTTGAGAACAAGAATTATATAATATAAGAATTGTATTATATAAATTAGGTTTACTTTTTTCTTTTAAAGAATCTGAATTATTAAATATATTTAATCTTCCTTCTTTATTATTTTTATTTTCTTTTTTAAAATTATTTATCATTGTTACTTTTACATCTTCTATTTCTTTTTTTAATAAAATATTTTTATTTTTTTGAATATTTAAAGCATTTTCACATTCTTTTATATGTTCTAATATTATTTTATTATCTGCAATTAATTGCTTTTCAAAATTCATTTTTTCAGTTTTTAAAGTTTGAATTTGATTTTTTATTTTATTATATTTATCTAAATAATTAATAAGACTATATTCAAATTTTTTTAAAGCATCCATAAAATCATAAGGTGTTTCATAACATAAATTATATTTATATTCTCTTATTCTTTTAGCTTCTTCTATAGTAATATTTTTATATAAATCAATACTAATATTTGATATACTTTTTAATGTTTGAATTAAATTTTTATCTCCTAGACTTTTTCTCATTGATTGTCTTCTTTCAAATTTTTTTCTTGTACTTTGTCTTTTATAAAGTTTTACTGTTTTTTCAGTTGTTTTTTCTTCTAAAAAATTTGATGGATTGTCAAATATTTTATTTATATTTTCATCAGTATCTTCTATTAAACTTTTATAATAATTTGGTAAATTTATTTTATTTTCTTTTATTGATATTTGGAAAAAAATCCATCTTAAAATTAAATCCTTTTCTAATTCAACTTTCCTTATTTTTGATTCAATTTGAGAATTTTCTATTTTTTTTTTTATTATTTGTCTTATTAAATTTATATTTTCTGTTTTTTGAATTTCTCTTTGAATTTCTAATTCTTTTACATAATCATTAAATTTAATAAAGAATGAATCATTAAATAATTTATTTGCTGATTTCATTGATTTAATTACATCTTCTATTTTTTCTATTTCATTTTTATTCATTTCTTTAAAACTAATTGAACTTTCTTTTTTTATATCCATTGTATATTTTAATAATTTTAATTCTCTTGTTTGATTTATATATTTTTCTATTTGGTCTTTTTTCCTTTTTATTGAATCTTTCTTATATTTTATTAATGATTTTATTTTTTTTTCTCTTGAATTATTTGCAGTGTTATTTACATCAAATTCTTTTAATAATTTAATGAAATTTTGCTTTTCATCATTTTCTTCTAAGATATATTTTCTTAAAACTTTAGAAAAAGATTTTCTTTCTGTTTTTGATTCTGTAATATATAAATTATTATTAGATTCACTATTATTATTTTGATTATTTCTTTTATAAAATTGAAAATTTGTTTGATTAAAATTTTTAAGTTCTGAATTAATATTATTATTAAAAGTAGTATTATAAAAATCTGTATTTGTTTTAATTAGTTTTTTAGTTTTTTTATTTCTTGCTGTTGAATAAGCTTTTTGAGTTGAAGGACTTGTTGTTATTGTATAATAAGTTTCAATATATGGTAATTGAGAATTATTTTTTGATACATGAGTTGTTGTTATGTTAAAATTATTTTTTGTTTTTGAATATTCTGTTAATAAACGTTCTTTTTCTCTTCTTTCGAATAAAAAGTCATTAGAATATTTTAAATTTTTAAATACTGAATCTTTTAATTTTTTCATTTATCAATTTTTATTGTTATAAATTTTTATATTTAATATAATTTAAATAAAAATTAATTACTTATTTATTTTTTATCAAAAAAAATGAGTTTTAAGAGAAAGAAAATTATAGAGAAAAAAGATAATTTAATTGAAGATAGTTCTAATAATAATAATAATGATAGTAAAAAAGAGATTGAAGAAATTAATAGAATTAGATTAAAGAATTTAATAATATTTATAAAAAAAATAAATGAACAAATTAATTCAAATAAAGAATTAATTTCTCGTTATCAACAAATAAAAAAAAATGACATTCCTAAACAAAATAATGTTAAAAGGAATAAGAGTATAAACAATCCAGATTCAATAACAAATATATATAAAAGAAAAGGAAAATCAAATACTATGAATTCAGATAGAAATATTTCAGAAAAAAATGAAGAATTAGATGAATTAGCAAAAGACTTTAAAAAAGATTTAGAAACTAAAAAAACAAAATTTAAAATAGATAATGATAAAATAATAGAAAATTTAAAAAGAGAAAAAAATATTGAAAAAGAAAATTTATTAAAAGATAATGAATATATAATAAATGGATTAGAAGATGAATACAATGATTATAAAGAGAAAGTAGAAGAAATAAATAAACAGTTTTTAACTAAAGAAAAATGTGAAGAGAATTTAAAAATATTTGAAGATAATATTCAAAAATATTTAAATTTCCAAAATTTTATAATAACAGATTATTATGGAAAAACTTTAGAAAAAGAAACAAAGAAAGGAAATATTTCTTCTAATTTAACTGATATTTCTTCAATGTCAAATATTAAATCTTTACCTTCATTATCAAATAATTCTAAAGGAAGTTTAATGAATTCAAAAAATGAAAAATTGAAAAAAACAAAGAAGTAATAGTATATAAAAATAAAATAATTATTTGTAAAGAAAAAAATAAATTATTTAAATATTAATAAATAAAAAATTAAATTTAAATGTCTAATTCTTATTTTGTTTTTGGTGAAACTGGAGAAAGTTTTCAAATAACAAATTTACAAGATTTAATAAATCAACGAGAAACTTTTATGAAAAATATATCAGCAACATCAAATGATTTAATAATATATGATAATAAAGGAAATTCATATAATTCATTAAATAAAATAGAATTTTTTCAAGAAACAAAATATTTTGTTTATTGTAAAAGATTTTTTAAAGAAGAAATAAATAATTTTAAAAATAATTTAGAAAAAACTTTAACACCTTTTTCTTTTAATTTATCAATTAATTTAAATAGTATTCCAGATGTTGATTCTTCTATGGATTTATTACAACAAAATTCAAAATATTTAAATTATTCTCCTGATAATATTAAAGAAACTTATAATAAAATGATGGATTTTTTTGATAAATTTAAAACAATTTATAAAGAAATGCAAATTAATTGTAAAATATGTGAACAAATAAAAAAAAATTATCAAAGTCAATCTGAAGGAGTTGAAAATATGTATAAAAATATATCTAATTTATATGTGAAATGTTTGAAAATTTTAAATGATTTAAAGAAAAAAGAAAAAGAATTTCAAGATAATAATAAAAAAATATTAGAATTATACGATGAAAGTATATTAAAATTAAAATCAACAGAATTACATCCTGAAATAATAAAATTATTAAATAAGCAAAATCGTAATAATTGTAAATATTTAATTGATATATATTACCATGAAGATGATATGAATCTTTGGAGAAATAATTGTATAGATGAAGAAAATAATCAAATAAAAAAAATAAACGAGAAAGAAAAACAAATAAATAACTTTAAAGATAAAATAAAATTAGAAAAATCATCTAATATGATTCAATTAAAAAATGATTGGACTTTTTATAGTGAACAATATGAAAAATTATTAAAAGAAAAATCACAATTAGCACATTCATTAATAAGTGATTTAGGAGGGGATTTTTCAATATTTAAAAGTAAATTATTAAATATGAAAGAAATATTTAATAGTAATTTATATAATTCAAATCCAAATTATGTGATTTCAATTAATGATGCTTGTGATACAATAAAACAATTAAATGAAAAATATTCTAATATTACTTCTTTAAGAAGTTTTCAAATTTCTTTAGAAACTTTAGGTGAATATACTAATAAAATGAAAAATTCTATTGAAGGATTTTCTGTTAAAATTAATGAATTATTTATTAATTTAAATACTATTAAAAGATCTATTGATATTTGTATTGATAAGTTAAATAATTTATCTATTAAATTTAATGATATTAATAAAGATTTTGTTTATTTGTTATCTCCTAATAATTTTTTAAAATCTTATAATAAAACTTTACTTGAAATTAAAAGAAAAACCATATTTAATTATAAAATTTTACAACAAATTGATAAAATTAAAGCAATGGTTTATCAAGAAAATTATTTAAGAGACATTTTTTTAAAGGAAAATGAAAAGAATGTTACAAATGATTTTAAAAAGATATTTAATTTTGAAAGTAAATTTGAATTTAAATATGATTGTCCTCAAAAAAATTTTGATTTGCCTAATGTTTTTTTAGAAGGTGAAAAAGAAGAAATGTTAAAATCATTTAATTTAGATTTAAATGAAAATATTATTCAATCATTAATTACTCAAGCAAATGAATCAAATTTATCTTTAAAATATAAAGAAAAAGAACTTAAGGATTATTATAATAAATTTGAAAATCAAGAAAGAAAAATAAATAATTATTTAAATGAAATGAAAAATATTTCTAAAAAAATAGATGAAGTAATAGAAAACTTTAATACTCATTTAATAATAAATTCACAAAATTTAGAAAGAAAAAAAAAAGAATGTGAAAGTTTAAAAAAATACATTACTACAAATTTAAATGGAAATAATATATTTAATTGTCCTTTATGTAAAGAAAGAGCTTTAAGTGGAAAAGAATATTTATCTCAAGTTAATTATATTCAAGAAATTCAATCTAAATTAGATAATGAAATTAAAAAAAGTATTAAATCAGAAAATAATTATCAAGATTTAATCAATCAAACTAATATTATTAAAAAAACTTTTATGAATCATATGAATTTAATTATTGAAAAGAAAAATATAGAAAAATATGAAATTAAAAGATATTATGAAAACAAATTTATGAGTATGGAAGATTTATTATCTTCTGAAAAAAATTTAAATAGAGAAATATTATCAAATATTTCATCATTAAATGAAAAAAATAAAGAATTTAATAAAAATTATCTTAATCTTCAAGAAGAAAATAAAAATTTACATTTAATAAAAGATACTTATGAAAAAAATGAATATATATTAAAAAAAGAATTTAATATTCTTCAAGATAAATATGATAAATTAAATGAAGATTATATTTTAATGAAAGAAGAATTAGATAATAAAATAAAAGATTATGTAATAACAAATAAAAATTTAGAAAAGACAAAAATAGAACAAATGGAAACAATAAATTTATTAAATATATCTCATAAAAATGCAATAGAAACTTTAAATAAAAAAATAATAAAAATAACAGAAGAATTTAATTTAAAGTTAAAAAGAAATCAAGAAGATTATCAAAAACTTTCAGAAATAGATGAATCATTTCAAAAAATTTTAAAAGAAAATTCCACTTTAAAAGAACAATTAAATGAAAAAGAAAAAAAAATAAATGAATTAATTAATGAATTAAATGAAAAAGAAATAAATAATAATTCAGAAATAAATAATTATAATGATGAAGTTTTAAATTATAAAAAAATTGAAAAAGGCTTAAGATGTATTTTTGTTCCTTATTCAGATGGAATTTTCATTTGTATTAATTTATCAGAAGAAGATGAAGAGATTATTAATCATAATCAATTTTTTAATTGTAAATATATTTTAGATTTAAATTCCTTTGATGAAGAATTAAAAAATTTAATTGTTGAAAATTCTCTTATTGTTATTGGAAAAATTGGGAAATTAAATGAATTTCATTTTGATAAAAATAAAAATATTTATGATTTACCACAAAATAAAAAATTTATCTCTGTTACTTTAGATAAAGTTGATTATATTATTGGATTTCCTGGTGATGAAATGGTTTTTAGAAATTACAATGTTAGAAATTTAAATGATATTTAAACATTATTAATGTTTAAAAAAATAAAGTTTAAATATTTTTAGATATAATAATTATAAATTTATCTATTATATAAAATGTTTATAATTAATTTTATCCTTAAAAAAATAATTCTCTTTTTTTTAAATAATTAATAAAAAATTAAATTATGAAATTAAATATAAATAAATATAAATAAAATATTAAATGGAATTATAAATTAACTTAAATTAAATTTAAAAAAAACCAAAAATATAAATATTATTTCTTAACAAAGAAATATTTTGTTTATTAAATGAATAATATACTACTCATCATCACATTCCATACATTGATTATAACCCATCATATCTAAAAATTCATTATAATCAATTTCTCCATCTCCATTTTTATCAATTTTTTTAATTAATTCATCAATTTTTTCATCATTTTCAGAATTAAGAACTGATTTAATTTCATTTTTAGAAATTGTTCCAGAATGATCTTTATCAAGAGCTACGAAAGCTTCATATAATCTTTTTTCAATTAAATAAACTGTTTCATCAAGTAAAGCAGCTAAAAATTGTGTATAATCAATACAACCACTTCTATCAGTATCCAATGAAGTAAATATTGTTTCTATATCATCATCCGATATTTTTTCACTTTTTAATTTTTTTAATCCTTCTTCTAATTCTAAATAACTTATTGTACCATCGTTATTAGTATCAAAAACAGTAAATATTTCCTTTAAATTCTTTACTTCATCTTCATTTAATCTAGCTGCGATAAATGTTAATACCATTTTTTTTAATTTATTTGAATTTACATATTTTATAAAATTGTCTATATTAAAATCTAAATTCACACAATCATTTTTATTTATAATATTAAACCAAGGATGATTTAAAACTTCTTGTGCAGTTAATCTATTTTCTTCAGGACAAATACATTTTTGAATTAAATCCATTGCTTCTTTAGAAATTTTATCAAAACTTTTATTCGGGAAAAAATGCATTTTTTTTATTTTATTATATATTACATTATCATTTGGTCCATTAAAAGGAGGTTCTCCAGTTAATAAAATATATAATATTACTCCAGCAGACCAAACATCACATTTTTCATTATAATTACCACTTAAAACCTCAGGTGATACATAATATGCTGTTCCTACTTTTGTATTCATTTTCCCTTTTCTTTCAAAATATCTACTTAAACCAAAATCTATTACTTTAATTGGATTATTTATTTCTTCTCCTTCAAAATAATATAATATATTTTCTGGCTTTAAATCTCGATGACATATTCCATTATTATGACAATATGATATTGATGACATTAATTGAAGAAATATAGTACATGCATCTTTTTCAGTATACATTTTTTTTTTTTGAATATGATTTATTATTCTATCAAATAATTCTCCTCCTTTACATTGTTCCATTACTAAATAAAGAAATCTATCATCTTCATATACATCATATAATTTTATTATATTTGGATGATCTGCTTTTTTTAATATTGTTATTTCTCTTTGGAATTTCACTATGTTTGATATATCATGTTTTACTAATTGTTTACATGCTCTAATTTCTCCAGTTGTCTTATTTTTTACTTTAAATACTTTTCCATATGCTCCTTTTCCTATTTGTTTTAATATATCATATTCATTTATTAGTAAACCTTCTGTTAATCCTACAAATGTTTGCTTATTAAAATGTAAGTGATCACTGCCTTTTGTTGAATACATTTTGGTATTATATCTAATTTATATTTTTTATTATCAAATAAAATTTAAATGAATCAAATATATTATATATAAATCAAAATATTAATAAAATAAAAAAACAAATAAAAAATGGTAACTCCTTTTATATAACTAAAAATTAGTTATCATTATCAAAATCAGCAATATCAAATTACAATAAATTACCAGGTCAACCAATTTCAAGAGCAAGAATGAATGTATTAAAAGATACTGCAATATTATCAATGAAAGATTTTAATCAAATAAGACTAGATTCTCAATATACTCCAATGTTATCATCTCATTTAAATCTTCAAAATTCATCAGTTCTTGATAGTGATGGAATAAAAAATCAAAGAGCTCTTGCTTTAAAGCAGAAATTAATTGATTATGATAAAAAAAAATCCAAGAGCTTCTCTTTTAGAATTTGAAGGTGAAGAAGCTAAAAAAATTTTAGCTGAACAAAATAAAGTTTCTAAAGATGATGATGCAGTGAAAGTAATGGATAAAATGGTTCTTTATGCTAAAATAGCTACTATTAGAGATAGACAATTAGATGAAAGGAAAGTTATGGAAGATGTTTATAAACAAAAAGAAAATAGAATGGATGTTATGATGGAATTAGAAAGGTTAAAAGAAATTCAATTTTTACAAGAGAGAGAAAAAGAATTAAAAAAGACAAAGAATGCAAGGTGCAAGAATTGTAATTGAGCAAATTAAAGAAAGTGATCATGAAAGAATGAAGAAGAGAGAACAACAAGAAAGAGAAAGAATTCAAATGTTGAAAGCAATGGAAAAATTAGCAGAAGAAGATAAAAGAAGACAAGAAGAATTAAGATTAAGACAACAAAATCAAATTAATGAAGCTGTAGCTGCTAATAAAATAGCACAGTTAGCTAAACAGAAGAAAATTTTAGAAGAAAAAGAAGAAGATTTAAAAATTTTAATCTTTCAAAGAGAGAAAGATAGACAAGAAGAAGCAATTCTTGCAGAAAAAAAAAGAATTGCTGCTGAGAAAGAAATTGAATTACAGAATTAAGAGAAAAACAAAAAAGAAGTAGTGATAAACAAGGTGAATTAGATGCTATTAGAGCTAAAAGAGCTTTTGAGGAAAATGAAAGGAAAGAAAGACAAAAAGAAGAAGAAAAGAAATTAGAACAACAAAGAATAATGGAAATGTTAGTATTAGAAAATAAAAAACAGAAAGAAGCTAAAGAAAAAATTTTAGCTGAAGAAGCAAAAAGAGAAAAAGAAGAATTTAATAAGAGAATTATGGAACAAATGAAAGAAATTGAAAAAGAAAAACAAATTGCTTTAAAGAAGAAAGAAGATAATTTAAAGAATCAAGAAGCTATTTTAAAACAAATAGCTGAAAAAGAAGAATTAGGAAAAAATTCTTATCAAGAGAAAATGGAAGAAGGTAGAAAAATAAAAGAAAAATTAGATGAATATAAGAAAAATTTAGAAGCTATTAGAAGACAAAAAATAGCTGAGTTAAAATCTTTGAATATTAAAGATAAATATATTGTTCCTTTAGAAATGTATAATTTTAAAACTTCGGCTTTTGAATAAAAATTAGTTATTATTAATTATATTTTTCTATATTTTTTATATAACTTTTTTAATTTGCGTTTTTTCTATTAAATTAAATAATAAATTAAATATTTTTTTTGATGGTTGAAAATCCAATTTAGAAAAAATAAATTTCGGTTTTAACAGACTTTATAATAATTGAATAAAAATAATAAAAAAAAATGAATTGAAATAAATAATAAATGTCAGAGAAAATAATTGCAGATAATTTTGAAATATCAAATTTAATAGGAAAAGGAGCATTTGGTGAAATTTATATATCAAAAAATAAGAGAGATAAAAATGATGTAATAATTAAAAAAGAAATAAAAAAAAGTGAAAAAATATGTCAATTAAAAATTGAATCAAAAATATATAAAAGTTTATTAAATATTTCTTCAAATGATATAAGTGGAAAAAATAATATATCTCAAGATGAAGTTCAAGGTATTCCTTATTTTTATGGAATGGGAGAATTATCAGATTCATATTATTTAATCTTAGAACTTTTAGGTTTAGATTTAAATCAATTATTTAATTTTTGTAAAAATAAATTTTCAATTACTACAACTTGTTTAATAGCTTTACAAATGTTAAATAGAATTGAAAATATACATAAACATTTTTTTATTCATAGAGATATTAAGCCTGAAAATTTTTTAATTGGTTCAAAGGAAAAATCAAATATTATATTTTTAATTGATTTTGGTTTGTCTAAAAAATATAAAGATTCAAAAACAAATCAACATATTCCTTATAAAGAAGGAAAAAATTTAACTGGAACTTTAAGATATATGTCAATAAATAATCATTTTGGTATTGAACAAAGTAGAAGAGATGATTTAGAAAGTATTGGTTATGTTTTAATATATTTTTTAAAAGGTAATTTACCTTGGCAAGGAAATAAAGGAAAAGATAAAATTAAAAAAATTAAAGAAAAAAAATATCAAATTACAACTGAAATTTTATGTAGTGGATTACCTGAAGAAATGATTTATTATTTAAATTATTGTAAAAAATTAAGATTTGAAGATAAACCTAATTATGAATATTTAAAGAATTTATTTGTTAAATTATTAGAAAAAGAAGGAAATAAAACAAAATTTGATTGGAATATTGATAATAAAGAACAGGAAATGTGGGATGTTTATAATAAAAAAATAAAAGGTGAAAGTAATAATAATAATAATGAAAAAAATGGAGTGTCTGAAAAAACAAATGAAAATAATCCTGAAAATATTCCTGAAAATGATAATATATCTTCGAATAAAAATGATAAAAAAAGTTCTGAATGTTCAGATGATACATTAAAAGAAGAATTTGATGGTAATCAATTAAAAATAAATAAAGATAACAAGGAAGAAGTAAATAAACAATTAAAAAATATATTATCAAATACAAAAAAAGAAGAAGAAATAGATAAATATATTACAAAATTATTGAAAAAGAAAAGACAAGAAGATCAAAATGGAAATAATAATAAAGAAATGAATAATAATAAAGAAACAAATAAAGAAGAAAAAAAAGAAAATAAAAAAGCTAAGAAGAAAAAAAAGAAAAAAGAAGAAGTGGAATCAATATCAAGTGACAGTAGTGAATCAATACAGCCAATAGGAACAACAGGAAAAATAAAATTAAAAGATAGTTTAGATATACCAAATCCAGATGGTAAAGATAGAAGAAAGAGTGTATTAAGGCAATCACCAGAAGAAATAGAAAAAAAATTAAAAGAAATGGCAAAATTATTAGATAAAGATAAAAATTCTGTTTTAATAAAAAATACATATAGAAATTCAAAAATGATTTCATTAGATGATTTAAAAAAAATTCAAGAAATGCAAGGTTTAAATGTTAATAATAATACAGATAAAAATAAACATATTGAAGAAGAAGCAAAAAATAATAATAATGCAGTTAAAGAAGAAAAAAAAGAAAGTAATAATGTAAGTCATGGAAATTTCGGTACTCCACATAAGAAGAAACCCAAAAGACCAAGAGGTTCTGTTTCTTTTAAATTTGATGCTAATTTAGATATTATTGCTGGTACTAAATTAGAAGAAGAGAAAAAAAAGAAAGAAGAAGAAGAAAAGAAAAAAAAAGAAGAAGATAAAAATAGTTTAGGTGAAGGTATTAATGTTGATAATTTAGATGATGAAAATGATATTAATGTTTCTAAACAATATTTTGTGAAAATATCTAAAGAACCTATATCAAAGAAATATATTATTTTAAGTGATTTAGGACATGGTTCTTATGGTCAAGTGAAAAAAGTTAAACATAATCAATTAAATGAAGTAAGAGCAATGAAAATGACAAGCAAGAAAACATCAACATCAAAAATAGAAATAGATATATTAAGGAAAATATCTCATCCAAATATAACAAATATATTTGAAATATATGAAGATTCTAAAAAATATTATATTATGATGGAATTTTTATCAGGAGGAGAATTATTCGAAGCTATAACTTCAGCAGGATCATTTAATGAAATTTCAGCTGCTAAAATAATGAAGCAATTATTAAATGCTATTAATTATCTTCATTCTACTTTTATTGTTCATAGAGATTTAAAACCAGAAAATATTATGCTAACTTCACAACCTAAAGATGGTTTTTTCCAAATTAAATTAATAGATTTTGGTGCTGCAACTACTTTTGAAAAAGGAAAAAAAATAAATAAATTTATAGGTACTTGTTATTATATTGCTCCTGAAGTTTTAAATGAAAATTATGATGAAAAATGCGATGTTTGGTCTTGTGGTGTTATTTTTTATATATTATTATGTGGTTATCCTCCTTTTAATGGTAAAACTAATTTAGATATTTATCATAATATTAAAAAGAAAAATCCTGTTTTTCAAGGTGAAGAATGGGATTCTATTTCAAAAGATGCTATTGATTTAATTAAAAATATGCTTAATAAAAATCCAACTAAAAGATTTTCTGCTGAAAAATGCTTACAACATAAATGGTTTTCAATTTTAGAAGATGAAAAGAATACAAGTAATTTCCAAAATATTCAAAGAGGTGCTATTACTCATTTAGCACAATTTGTTCAAGAGAATAGATTAAAAAAAGCAGTTTTACAATTTATTTCAAGTCAATTTGATATTCAAAAAGAAGAAATTGATTTGAAAGAAATATTTAAATCTTTAGATACTTCAGGAAAAGGACAATTATCTAGAGAATTATTTAAAAAAAAATTAGTTGAATTATATGGAGAAAATGATGCAAAGGAATATTCAGATAAAATATTTTCTAATTTAGATTTAGATGGTTCTGGTTTAATTTCTTATGATGAGTTTTTAAGCGCTATGATTTCTAGTAAAAAAATAGTAACTGATGAAAGATTAAGTTCTGCTTTTAAAATGTTTGATAAAGATAATTCTGGAAAGTTAAGTGTTCAGGAAATTATTAATGTCTTTGGTGGTGATGAAGAATCTTGGAAAAAAGTAATTTCTGAAATTGATTTAAATCAAGATGGTGAAGTCGATTTTAATGAATTTAAAATTATGATGGTTAATGCTGATAAAAATGTTGGTATCAGAAATAATATTAATCATAGAACTGTCACTAAACCTAAGGATATTGATAAAGATTAAGTCTTTATTTTAAATTTTTTTAAGGTTATAATTGTATTTTTTGTAAGTAAATATTTTTAAATTTTCAAGATTTTATTTTTTTTATTATTTTTATGAAAGAGAAAATTTAAATATAATTCTTTAGATAATATTAAAATTTAAAAATATTAGTTTCTTATTAAATTATATTTTTTACTTTTATAAAAATGAAAGAAAAAAGTGTTTCAAATTCAAGTTTAGGAGGAAGTAGACCAAGTCCAGGATTAACATTAGCAAGCTTATCTTTTAAAAATTTTCCAAAACAAATTCCAAAAAAACAACAAAAAATTCCTATGAAAGAATATAGATCTCAACCTTATCAAGATAAAAGTAATGCAAATAATCTTTATAAATATTCAAGAGGTATTAAAGATGAAGAATTACAAAGAAATTTAGCTAATTATGAATTATTTTTTGAAAAAAATCAAAAGAAAAAAAAGAATATTTTAAAAGCATTTAAAACAAATAATAAAAGTGATATTTATGTACCAAATAATTATAAAGATTCAAATGCAGATATTTTATCGAAAATATTAGATTCAAATGAAGAATTTTCTCCTAATTCACCTTCAAATTTAAAAATATATCAAAATGAAATGAATGATATTAAAAATAATAAAAATAATGAAAATGAAAATATAAATACATCATCACAAGAAAATTCTAATGAAACTTATATAAATTGTTTAAATGAAGCATTAAAATTATTAGATCCTGTTTTTGAAAGTTTATCATTAAATGAAAAAATAGAAAAATTAATATCTTTAAGTAAAGATGAAAGAAGAGAAGCACGTTTAGGTTCTTTAATTGCTTTATATTTAATTTGTAAAAAATATTCAAATGAAATTGATGAAGAACATAAAGGTTTAATTATTGAAAATGTGGTTTCTTTACTTCAAACATATGAAAAACAAGAGGAATTATTTTTAGTTGCTTGTTTAGAAATTTGTTCCTTATATGGTCCTATTGATATATTAATTGAAAATATTGGTTTAATTTGTATGTTTATTACAGATTTTAATTTTCCAAAATTACAAAAAGCAACTTTTTATTGTTTAATGAATATGGAATATGAAGGAATAAAAACTTTAATTGAGTTAGCTTCAAAAGATTATCAAGATTATCAAAATTATATTTTAAATGCTTTGATTCAAACACCACATATTCAAAAAACTATAATAATAAAAGCTTTATTAAATGAAGTATATTCTAATAATTTTGAAAGAAGAAATATAGCTTTAAGTGCAATTAATAGAATGCATGAATTAGTAAATGATACTGATACTTTAGAAAAAATTGATTCTTTTTTTGATGACCCAAAAATAAGAAAAGATTATATTGCTTCAATATTAAGAACAGCTGGAAGAGAAGGAGAAGAAATTTTATTAGAAGAAATTAAATATAATAAAGATCCTGAAGTTAGGAAAGCAATTGCAAATTGTTTTTCTTATAGAATACCAAAAAATCCTAAATATTTAGATATTAAATTAGATAAAAATGATATTTATTCGATTACTAAAAATTTACCTGGTTCTTTTTATAAATATCATGGAAAAATTTGTCCTGTTATAGAAATGAATAATAAACAAATTGAAGAATTATTGAATGAAGAAGAAGAAGGTAATGAATTAAATTCAGAAAATAAGGTTTCAAGTGAAGAAGAATATTTAGAAGTAAATACTAGAGATTTTTTAGCTGCTTTACAAAGAATGTTATCAATGAATTATGATTATTCTTTTCCTCAATTAGTTCATAATAGAGAAAATAATTATAATTCATTGGATAAATTAAATTTAGATTATTTAAATCAACAAACAGAAAATAATGTTAATGACGAAAATGAAGAAAAAGAAAAAGATGAAAAAAATGAAAATGAAATAAGAGAATTAGAACCATTAAATAAATATATTTCCTTCTTCCAAATACCATCGCAAAATATGAATAAAAAAAATGATAATAATAACACAAATACAGAAAATAATACATCAAATTCAAATAATAATGATTTATTAGATGATAACAATAATTATTTAGTAACAGAAGATATAATAAAAAGTTTAAGTCATTGTTTAAAAGATTATAATCCAAAAGTTAGAGAGAGTGCAGCAAGATCATTAGGTATAATAGGTCTTCCAGAATCACTATTATCAATAGATGGATTAATTGAGAATATAAATGATGAAGATGTAAATGTTCGTTCAAAAATAATTTGGGCAATTGGAAGAATAGCACAAGGAGCTGATTCTTTAGTAATTCCATTTATAATAGACTCTCTTCAAAATAATATGTGGAAAGTTAAAAAAGCTTCAATGTATGCTTTAAGTCAATTTGGGGAAAGAGCTGCTAAAAATGCCCTTCCTTATTTAATTAAAATACTTAAGGAAAGTCCTATTAATAAAAATATAATAGCTGAAACTATCGTTAAATTAGGTTTAGAAGGTGAAGGTGTATTATTAAAAATAATGTCAAATGAACCTGATTCAAATTATAAATTAAAATCAGCTATTGTTCATGCTTTAGCATATACTGATATAAATTCTACTAATATTGATTTTATTGTTGAATGTATTTTCAGACAAGGAAAAAATTCAAATAATTTAGTTAGGAGAAGTGCTATTTTTTCCATTAGAGTTCTTGCTGAAAAAGCAGACGAAAAAATAACTTATTTAAAAAGAAAGAACGTTATTCCTTTTTATTATGATAAATTAAAAGATAAAGACCCAAATATTCAAAATTATGCTATTACTTGTATTAGAAATTTAGGTCCTCAAGGTGAATTAATATTCATTGAAGGATTTACTAAAGACCCGAATCCAATAATAAGAGCAAATTGTGCTATTGGTTTATCTGAAAATGGAGTTCATAATATGAGAACTTTATTAATTGGATTAAATGATGAAAATGAAAATGTAAGAAGTACAACAGAAAAATTAATTGTGGTTAAAATGGATATCAATAATGTAATTGGTTATTTTGGAGAAAATGACCAATTGAATTCATTAAATGTTAGTATCAAAGATATTTTAGAGAAGAATAAAGGTTTAAGTATGTTTACAGTAAATTATTTTAATCAATTACTTGAAAGTATTGCTAAATATGAAGCTGAAAATAAAGATAATAGAAATTTTGAGGAACAAAAAGTTAGTGAAGATAGAGAATATAGTGAAGCTAATGGAGAACAGAGTTAAAGATTTAGTTTTATTATTTATTTAATTTTTTTATTTTTTTTTATTTTTTCTTTGAGTTAAAATCCTTTATTGAGATTTTATAATTAATATTTTATTATGGAATAAATATTTTCAAATTAAAAATTTAAGGTTGATATATATTAATTAATAATAAAATCTAAAAAATTGCTTTATTTTTTTACTTATCAGATAAATTAATTATAAATAATATTTTCTTAATAATAAAATGTTTCAATATTTTAATATTATCTGATAAAATTGATTAATTATATAAAATAAAAATATTTAATGAAGCCAATAAAAATCACAAATGGAAATGTTACAAAAAGAATTAATACAGGGGCAAAAAATTTTGAGGATTTAATGAATATATCAAAGAAGATTTTCCAATTAAGAGAAAGAGATTTATTTAAATTAATATATATTGACAATTCAGAAGAAAAAATTTTAGAAAATGATGAAGAATATCAAAATCTTTTAAAAAAAACAGAAGATAATAAACCATTAAAATTTAGACTTGAAGAAGATGAAAATAATTTTATATTAAATAATACAGATTTTAATTTTGGAGATGAATTGAAAAATAATTTAAATGGACTTCCTGATTCATTTCATCCATATTTTAATGGTGATGTTTATTGTCAAGATGAATTACTTTTTAATATTGAGAATATTTTACAAGAAAAATTAAAAGAAGTTTCCCAAACAATTATTTCTGAGATTGAAAAAAATAAAACAAATAATTTTATTACTAGTGAAAAGGATAATTATATTTATTCAAATGAAAAGTGTATGAATTGCCAAAACAATATTACATTAATTAAATATGAATGTATAATATGTAATAATTTAATTTTATGTGAAAATTGTAAGAATATTCATGGTATTCATCCTTTAATTATGTTTAATTTATCATCAAATGAAATTAAAAATAAAAAAAATGTTGAAGAATATTATAAAAGTAAATTTGAAAAAGAAAAAAATGAAGAATTAAATAAACAAATGGAAGAAAAGAAGAATGAAAAACATGAATTTAAATTCTCTATTAAACAAAAACATTCTCAAATATTTAATGATGGAAACACCATTTATTGTTATGAGATTTTGACTGTAAAAAATGAATCAAATTATGATTTTGAAAATGATGATTTAAGTTTTGTTTCAATTTATCAAAATGATGAGAACTTAGTGATTTGTCAAAATGATAAAATAAAACAATTAAAATCACATGAAAAAAAAGATATATCAGTTGATTTTTTCGTTGCAAATAAATCTTTAGAGAAATTAGAAATCAAATTGATTCTTCAAAATAAAAATTCTGATAATATAATACAAAGTAATGAAATTAATTATTCTCTTCCAATCCCTAAACCAATTCAAAATAAAAATGATCAATTAATTCCCAAAGATAATCAAGAAAATGTTGATTATAGACTATTAAATCAAAATAATGTTGTTCCCCAAAATATAGGATTAGGCATTAATATTCCAAATCAAAATCATCATAGAATTATATACAATCCTAATCCATTTCAATATTGTTTTAGAAATATTAAGAATAATATTGTAAATAAATGTTATCATCGACCTTTTAAAAAAGAAAAGAAAGAACCAAAAAAAAAAATTTTTAAATAATTATAAAGAAGAGAGTCTTAGAATTTTTCATAAAAAATAAAAATATTAAAATTTATTTTATATGAAAAAAATAAATAATTAATTAATTAATATATTATTATTATTTAACACATATTTATTGAAATAAAATAAACTAAAAGAATTGACATTTAAGAGTAATTTAAAAAAAAAAAATATTAAAAAATGATGTGTGGAGGTTTCGGTGGAGCAAGACCCGCCGATGATGAAGTTAAAGAATTAGTTAAATCCGTTAAACCTAAAGTAGAAGCCAAAGCAAATAATACTTATAATGTATTTGAAGCTGTTAATTTTACTACACAAGTTGTTGCAGGAACAAATTTTCTTGTTAAAGTAAAAGTTGATAATGATCAATATCTTCATGTTAAAGTTTTTAGACCTCTTCCTTGTAATGGAACTGAATTAGAAGTTCTTGATGTTCAAACAGGAAAAACACTTAATGATCCTCTTCCTTAAATAAATATTTTATAATTAGAATTTAAAAAGAATTTATTTTTTTTTGATTAAAATACGTTTTCAATTATTTTTTTAAAAAATGATAAAAAAATAGTGGCATTTTAATGTCTGTGATTTTTAAAAATCCCAAATCCCCATGTTAATTAAATTTCAATATTAAAATTAACTTTTTTAAAAATTTTGAAATATTCTATTTGATTTTTAATATATTAAAAATTTTTTTTTTGTTTTTTTCCGGTTTTAGAAAATTCATTACCAAATATAATTTCCAAAATAATTTTATTTTAAAACAATAAATAATTGAAAATTTTTCTAATTAAATATTTCATTTATTTTTATATTTTGATTTTTGAGTTGTTTTAATTTTAAAATATTTAATAATTTTATTGAATCAGACCACATTTCAATTTTTTTTAAATTCCAATTGATTTTTTTATTTTTGTGAAAAAATTAAAAAAATTTAATCAATTTAATAAATTATTTAATTAAAATTATTCCAAATCATTACTTATTTCATTTAAAAATGAAGTAATTCTATTATATATTATTTTATCATTTTTATTTTTAGAGTCATCATTATCATTATTTTGATATAAATTTCTCAAAGCATCTTGATATTTTGCTCTTAATTCTTCAATAACTGGAATCAATTTGCTTTTCTTTCTTTCTTTATAAACAACATCCTTTGTCTTGCTTAATATATCATATTTAACTTTTTCTTCAGGAGGATAAGAATTTAAAAAGTAGATTAAACATTCAAAAAATTGATTTAAATATTCTTCTTCGTTATTTTTTGATTTATTTAATTTATCTTTATAAAATTTTAATTGCTTTTCTAAATCATTTACTTTTTTTTCATCCAATTTTGCTATTTTTATTAATTCTTGAAAATCCTCAAGTTCAATCATATAACTGTTAGAATATCTGTTTAATAAATCTTCAATATCAATATCTGATATATCATTCCCTGTTTTTATTTTAATAATTAAATTTTTCACTTCTATTTTAGTTTCATAATCATCAATTGATTTAATATATGATTTTTCTATAATATTTTTATCTTTAATTTTTTCATATTTTTTTTTTGAAATTTCAATATATTGTTTTGTTTTTTGAAGTTGAATAACTGCATTTTCTTCTTTTTTTTCTTTAATTAATTGATTTACAGAGAAATAAGATGATTCTGCTTTTTCATAATAATGTATTATAAGTTTCTTTAAACAATATTGATATAAATCTTCGTAATAAATAAAATCTTCTATAATTTCATTTAAAATATTATTATCAAAGAATTGTATATTTTCAAATATTTTATCAATGTCTTCTTTTATTTTAACAATAAAATTTTGTTCCAATAAATTACTATATTTTATCAATAAACTAATTTGCTGGAAAAAATATTTTACATAAGAAATAAACATTTTTTGATTTAAACATGTTTGATTTGCATTTAAGATAAATTTTTCTAATTCTATAATTAAATTTTTTGAATTTAATATTTTTTGTTCATTATCAATTGATTTATCAATTTTATCTTGTATATCAATAATTATATCTTTATAATTATCGTAATCAATATTTTTCAAATCTATCATTTCCTTTTCATCATTCTTTAATTTTTCAATAATATTACCTAATCCTATAGGTTTCTTAACAGGATAAAATTTCTTATTGTTCTCATTACTTAAATCATAAGCAGTGACATTTAACATTGAATTATAATCTATATTAAAATGAACATTTATTTTTGCTTCTCCAGCTGGTTTTTTTGGTAAATTACCAATAATAAAATTACCTAATAACCAATTTTCATTAATATTTTCACTTTCACCTTCATATATTTTTATATGAGCTCTAGTTTGATTATCTTTAATAGTTACATAAGGATTTTCTCCATCACATGGAAAAGGTTGACTTCTTTCAATAATAACACTCATTTTTTCTCCTAAAACTTCAATTCCTAAAGATAAATTAGTAACATCTAATAATTTTATATTCTTTACATACTGTAAATTAGATATTATTGCACCTTGAATTGATGCTCCTCTTGAAACTGCTAAATTTGGATTTATTTCATTTTTTATTTGAGAATATGGAAAAAATTCTTCTATAATTTGTTTTATTTTTGGAATAAATGTTGTACCTCCTATTAATATTATTTTAGATATTTCTTTTTTTTTTGTATTAAATTTACTTTTTGTTAAAAAATCTTCTAATTTTATTTTAAATTTATCAAATAAATCTATACATAAAGTTTCAAATTCATTTTTTGTAATCTCCACATTTATGTCTTTGAAAGATTCATATTCTTCAAGAATAATATTAGCCTTATCAGAAGATGATAATTTAATTTTTGCTTTTTCACAAGCTCTTTTTAATCTTATATTATGTGGTAAATTTTTATCAAATGTAGAATTATTTAAACATTTTTTCATTAATATATAATCAAAATCATCACCTCCAAAATTTGTATCACCATAAGAAGATTTAATATTACAATAAACACCATCTTTATTTTTTCTAAAAGTTAATAAAGTTATATCTAAAGTTCCACCACCAAAATCAATTACAACTATATATTTTCTTTCTTCATTTTCTTCTTTTTCAAAACCATAAGCTAAACTTGCAGAAGTTGGTTCATTTATCATTCTTACTACTTCTAAATTTACTATTTCTGCTGATTGTTTTGTTGCTTCTCTTTGTTCTTGATTAAAATAAGCGGGAACTGTTATTACTACTTTTTTAATTTTTATATTTTTTCCTATTTTTTTCGTTAAATAATATTCAGAATCTGTTTTTATTTTATTTAATATCATTGCTGATAATTGTTCTGGATAAAAGTCTTTTTTAATTTCTTGATTATTTTTATTGTATTGTATTTGTATTTTAATTTTATTTGAATTATCTTCTTTTACTATTGTAAAAGGTAAATCATCTTTTATTTTTTGTATTTCACTATCATTATATTTTTTTCCTAATAATCTTTTCACACTATAAATAATATTTTTATCAAAAGATGCACTTAATTTAGCCAAATCACCAATATATCTATTTTTATCATCTATTAAAGAAATATATGATGGAGTTGATAATAATCCAAATTCATTTGGAATGTTAATTAGTTTATCATCAATTATTATTGATGATGAAGAATAATTTGTTCCTAAATCAATTCCTAAAATTAATTTATCTTCATCGATAATTTTTTTCATTTCATTAGAAAGGGTATTATATTCTATATTATTGGAAATATCTTTCAAATTTAATTGTATTTTAATTGGTTCTTTTTTTACATTATAAATAATGTTGAAGATGATATGATTATCGAATTCATCAATCTTATATTGGTTTGATTTTATATCATCTAAACATTCTTCTATTGTGTCAAATTGTTTAAAATATTTATTTATTTGTATTAAATTATCATAAGAAAAATTATTAATGAATATCTTTTTTGGATATCTATATTCTACTTTAATAATAAGTTCATTTCCATTTATATATAATGAAAAAGTACAATTTGATTGAAGTTCTATATCCATTTATAGTTAATTTAAAATATTTTTATTATAAATATAAATTAATTAAAAAACCAAATAAGATTATAATAAGAGAAAGAATATAATTAAATAATAATTGTTTGCTTTTAATTAATTTTTAATGATTCATTTTAAATTTGATTTAGATAGATTTATTCAGAATAAATATAAACAATACTTATCTCTACTAAAATTTTGTAATCACAAAAATAAGGAAAATAATCAATTAATAGATCATTTATCCAAAGTAATATTAGGATTTTCATTTTCAAAACTTTTTGATTAAAGAATAATGAACAATGAATCAATTTTTAATTGATAATACCGAAACTAATAAATAACCCAAAGAAAAATCGATTCCCATATCCTTAGGTATTTTATAATATTATTAAGATTTAATATCATTCGTTAATTACTTTTATATATTCATAAGTAGAAATAAGAAGATATTCAATTTAGAAGAATAAGAATAACAAAGTTTATAATTTATGAATTTTGTATAGAAAAAGATATGAATGACCTAATATTTGTTATTTTATTTTAATTAATTTTAATTAAAATTAAAAAATACAAATGTTTTATCCTTTTAAAAATTATAAACAAAGGAAAAAGTAATTAATGGAGATTGGGGATAAATTATCTGTTGATAATAGAATAATATAATAATAAATTAAATCAAAATAATTTTCACACGAATATAAGAAAGATAAATGTTTAAATCCTTTATTTAATTAAAAAAATATTAATAAATTAATGGAAAAATATCAAAAGGAAAATATAGAAAAAGAAATTATAAAGTTTTTTGGGGAGTGGGGATTGGGGATTG
>JAJJLU010000410.1:0-51069 GCA_023807065.1 Isotricha intestinalis
AATCCCCAATCCCCAATCCCCAATCCCCAATCCCCAATCCCCATTTAAATTTAGAATAAAAAATAAATTAATAATACAAATAAAATATTTATTTTAATTTATATTGAAAACAAGAATTTGAAAAATATTTAGTTTTAGAATAATTAAATCAAATAATGAAAATAGTAATTTTAAACTATACATGTAATTTCATTAAATGAATAAAAATATTATAATTGGAAGAGGACATGAATGTGATATAAGAATTAATGATATTTCTGTTTCAAGAGTTCATGCAATTATTCATTTTGATGTGATTTGAAAATTATTTTTTTTCAGAGATTTAAAAAGTAAATTTGGAACTTTAGTTCTTTTTAAAAAACAATTAAAATTTTGAAAAAATAAGAACCAAATCGGAAGAAATTTTATTGAATCTAAATTAGTTGATGAAGATGATGTTAAAGATAATTGAAGAAAAAAAATGAAGAAGAAAAAAATCAAAATCAAAATGAAATTTTATTAATAAATAAATGTAATAATATATTAATTTAATAGAAAAAATAATATGAATACTACTAGTCTGTTTTTTAAATTCTATTTCTATAATTCCAAAAAGCATCTGAAATATTAGATTTATAGGAGAAAGAACTTTTGATCAAGTATCCAAAGTAAGACTTATAAAATCAGAAAATTATATTCAGTGAAAATAATTAAAAAATAGAAAAATCAATAATAAAATTTTTAATACAAAAATTATGTAAAAAATGTCTTTTTATAAATCATTATTATGCTTCTTATATGGATTTAGAAACTAAAGATATTAATTAATATTAGAACTTTGTAAATACGGTAATATAATAGTTTTAATAAGTAAAAATGCTATTATTAACATTAAATTCCTTCATAAAAATAATATAATTCACAGAGATATAAAAGGGAAAATATATAATTAACTGATAAAGGCAACAATCAATAAAGTGATATTCTAACAAATAATATGAATATATCAAATAGAAATTAAAGAAAGCATAATCAATATATTGGATGAGTAGAAATAAGTAAACGAAATAAATGTTATCTTCCAATCAATATATAATCTTTAGTAATTATATGTATTAGATTAGTTAAAGGTAATCCTCCTTATACATATTAATTCTTTATAAGATATGAAAACTATTTATAAAAATCTATTGGCTCTTTAAATAATCCTGAAAATTTTCTGACATTTAATAATTTTATGAGTGTATGTCTTAAAATTAATCCTCATGAAAAAGGTAATATTGAACTGTTAATTAATCATAAATTTATTTTAGATTTAATTAGTGAAGATAATGAAGGAATTATGAAAGAATTTATTGATATAATCGAAAGTTAAAAAACTTAAAAGAAATTGTTAGAGCTCTTGATTTTGGGAAATATTTAGATGATGATTCTTTAAAATTATATCTATATGTTTACTTTGTCGTCCCGTCTACCATCGCATAACCGCTGAAGAGCGCTGTATTCATCTAAAATTTCATCTGATATTAAAAGAAAATTATTTAATAATTTTGAAATAATAATTACTAAACAATCTTATTTTATTAAGAAAGATTTGATAATAAAAACGATGATTAAAAAGATTTAAAGAATCAAAAAACAATTAGTTAATGAGAATATTTCTTTTGAACTTAATTATATCTTATTTGAAATTGGGAATATAAAAAATAATCATTTTCCAAAAAAAATCAAGTTCTACTATTTTAAATGATAAATGTAATACAAATTTTATTTCAAAAAACAAAATTTTTCTTTTTACAATGTTATGACTATTTAACTATCAAAAAAATAAAAATAATAATTAAATATAAAAGAAATAAAGTGTTAAAAATGAAACTGGAAATTTAAAATGTTCATCTTTAATTTTTAATTCATGAAAAGATTCAAAAGTTAAGGAAATTCTTTTGTCTACAGAGAAAAATATAAACCTTAATTTTTTTATATATTATTATATATGAATTATTCCTTATAAAAAATAATATCTAAAAACTAAGGATTATTAATTTTATTTTTGATTTTTATTTCCCTTAAATTTTCAAATTAAAATTTAAATTAATAAAATGAATTCTCTTCCAATAAGTTATAGATATATTCCGAAGAGTTTATCATCAAGAGATTTTTTTAATCCTTCAAGAATAAATACAATTCCAACAACTAAAAAAATAAATGAATTTATGAAAACAACAAATATAAAGAAATTAAATACTAATGGAACATCTCCAATAATAATATATAAAAAAACTCCAAGAGTTAATTATAAATCTGAAATTCAATTTGGTTTACTTAGATCTGGAGAATATATTACTGATGGTGGATTAAAGAAAAAAAAAGAGAAATTTAATACTGAAAATCCAATTAAAGAAACCAAAAGTTCTAATAAAATGCTTACTACTACTAATTCTAAAACTATAATAAAAAATAAATGTTCTCAAAGTATGAAAAGTATAAGAAAAAAAAATGAAAATAATAATAATAATTCAAATAATAAACAGCAAATTAAGAGAAATAATTATTTTTCTCCTCCTCCAAAAAGCATAAATTCAAATAATAAAACGTTGAGAAAATCAATAAAAAAAACAAAAGAAAGTTCAAAGAAAGAGAAAAAAGAGAAAAAAAATGAGAAAAAAGAAGATAATGAAGTTTTTGAAGAAGAAAAAAGAAAATATATGAATCAATTAATTGAAAATGCAGTTGCAAATTTTATAAGAGAAATTCAATTAGAAAAAAAACCAACAATTGAAGAAGAAATGAATGAAAAAAAACAAAAAGTTTTAGAAGATAATGGAATTGAAATTCATATTGATACTTTAGAAAATACTCAAGATGAAGAAAGAAAAGAAAATGAATATAATGATTTAGAAGAAGATAAAATTGAAGAAGAAAATAATTTAAATTCTCAAAGTTCTAATAATAATATTGGTAAAATTAATAAAAATTTCTCACCACGTTTAAATAATTATTTTCTTGAAAAAGAATTTGAAAAAAAAATTTATAAACCTAAAGTTGATCAATTTGAATTTTTGAGAAAAATAAAAGAAGAAAGAATAAAAAATTATAGTAAAAGATCTTCTAATTCAAAATCTAATGATATTAATAATAAGAAAAAAAATAACGTTCAGACTGAAAATTCTTTTAGAAATTTATATTCAAATGATAAAAACAAAAAGGAAATTAATAGTTATTTAGATTCTAATGAAGAAATAGAAAATGATTTATTATATACTCATCATAAAAATGTCCGTTCTGAAGAAGAATTAAGAGATTTTAAAAAGAAAAAAAAAGAAAAATTAAGAAAAAAAACAGAAGAAGAAGATTTAGAAAAAAATAAGAAATTATTTATAATATTTAAAAATTTATTCAGTTTATCAACAAATGAAAAAAATAAATTAAAATCAAAAGAAAATAAAAAATTAAAAAGAAAAAGAATAAAAAATGAATATTATATAGGTAATGAATCAAAAAATACATCAACAATAATAGAACCTAATGATTATTATATGAATGTATTAGAAAGTCAACAATTATTAGTAAATGGTGGATTATATAAAATTGATCTTGATAATATTAATCAATCTGTTAATAAAGAAACAATTAAGAAAATAACTGAAAAAGAAAATTCAAGACTGAATACTGAAGGAAGTAATAATTCTAATCGTTCTACTTTTAATAAATTAAATGAACAAGTTAATCAAACAATTTCAAAAAGCCAAAATTTAATAAATCAAGTTAAAAATAATAATTTATATTCTAATAATAAACCTATTAATGTTAATAATCAAAATTTAGAAATTGAAAGTGAAAATAATACAAAAGAAAAAAATTTACCAAGTTTATCACATACTTATACAGGAAATTCGAATCAAAAAAAAATTGTGGAAATTGAACCAAGAGCAGTTTTAAATTTAGTTGATATTATAAGATTAATTATTCAAAGAAAAGTTTTTTATAATTTATTCGAAATTTATATTAATGAAATTATTTCTCAAAGATTTACTGTTGGAATAACTTTTTTTATTGCTATTATTAAACATTATCCTTTTAGAAAAATTGAAGAATATTCTAATTATAAAACTTATCATTTAGCTTTTTTACAATTATTTAAACCTTTTTTAAAAAGAATGTTTATTTATTTTCTTAATTGTTTTTTCACTAGAAAAAAAATAGAATATTTTACTGAAATTTTAAGTAGATTATTTAAATTTAAAGCACTTGAAAAAATATTTGATTATTCTCAAGAAATTGAGAATAATGAAGAAGCTTTGGCTTTCAAATTAATTTTAACTAGAATAATGAAATTAACAATGAAACCAAAATTAAAAGAAGCTTTTAATTTATTTTGTGAAAATTGTAATAATACACAATATAAGAAAAAAAGAGATTATAGTTCAAAAACACCTTTTGAAAATAATAATATTATAAGAGAAGAAACAAATTCCTCTCAATCATCTTTTAAAAATAATTCAAATTTAAATAGAATGAAATATAATCCTTTAAAAATGAATAGTTTTCTTTATGAATCTTTAGAAAGTTCAAATAAAAGTTCTTATACAGTTGAACCAAATAGTGTTGATAATGATAGATTACATCAATTACAATTGATGTTAATGGAAAAAAGAGATGCTTTAGGTTTTGAAGATTATCCATATAATGATGATTATAGTGAAAAAAAAATAGAAACTTCTTCTAATAAAAGTGCTAAAAGTTTACAAGAAATTTGCAAAATGAAACCGGGATTAAATATAAGTAGAAGTTTATCTGAGTTATCTAAAGATAATTCTATTAAGAAATCTATTAGTAATAAAAGTTTGCAAAAAAGTTTAAATAATTCTAAAGAGAATGTTAATAATTCAAGTTTAGATGATAATAAAAAAGAAAAAACTTTAAAAGAAAAAATTGAAGAAATAAAATATAATTTAAAACCTGAAAATATTGATAAAAATAATTTTGAAGATATTAAAGAAATACCTTCAATTTTAACAAAAGAAGAAAAAATGAGAATTGAAAATAAAGAAGAAGAGAAAAAAGAAGAAGAAAATAAAGAAAAAAATTCATTAAATGAAAGTTCAAATATAAAAGATATAAGTAATAAAGAAGATAATAATTTTGAATTTCCAGAAAATTATAAAGATATAAAAGATAATAGTATAAATTTAGGAAATTATATAAACAATGAAAATAGTGAAAGTGAAGAAATAAAAAATTCACCAAAAAAAGAAGAAGAAGAAAAAAAAGAATTAAATTCAATTAAATTAGAAACAAATATTCCAGAAGAAATAAAGGAAATACCAAATAAACAATTGAATTCAATAAATGACAATGATATTTCAGCAGAAAAAGATGGAAATCAAATTGATTGGGAATATTCAATAAGTAATTCTAAATCTTTACCAAATGATAATAAAAAACAAATAAAAGAAAACATTATAGAAAATAAAAAAGAAAATAAAAAAAATTCTTTAAATAATGATGATGATTATGGTGGATTTGAAGATATTTCTGATGTTGAAAAAGAAGAAGAAAATATTATATCAATAATAAAAAATGAAACTAAAACAAATGATAAATCTAGAAATAATCTAAGTAATAGTCCACAAAAAAAAGAAGAAGAAGAAAAAGATAAAACGAGTAAAAAAGAATCAAATGAAAAAGAATATCCAAAAATATTAAATTTAAAATTTGAAAATAATGAAAAAGAAATTGATAATATAACAGAAGAAATAATAAATAATATATTAGATTCAGAAATAAAATCAGATAAAGTGAAATTAATTCCAAAAAGAAAATATAAATATGATCCTTTTTCAAATCTTCAAATGAGTTTAAGTCAAAGTGCAAGTTTATCAAATTCAAAAGAATCTCCTTCTAAAGATTCAAATACTGTAATTAAAGAAAATTTAGGATTAAGTTTATCTAATTTACCTTTAAAAGATAATAGTTTTCAATCTTTAAATGATTCTTTAATGTCTAGTTATTCTGCTTATTCTATTTTCAATAAAACTATGAAAGATCAAAAAAAGGAAAATTCATTTAAATTATATTATAATAAAATTGCTCCTAAATTAATTAAATTAATAAGAAAAGAAATTAAAGAAAAATATAATGAAATATATGAAAATATTTCTACTCCGATGAAAAACAATGGTAAAGGTTTAATGATTTCTTTAGCTTTACAAGATGCAGATATGTTAAAAGATAATTATAAAAGATTAAATTTAAAGAAGGAAATAAGTAATATAATAAATAAAGAAAAAATATTAAAAGAATTTGAACCAATAAATATAAAAATAAGACATGAAGATAATATTACTTCTGATAATTTTTATGATAATATGTTAAATAATTGTTTAATTGATACT
This sequence comes from Isotricha intestinalis, assembly GCA_023807065.1. Lineage (NCBI taxonomy): Eukaryota > Ciliophora > Litostomatea > Vestibuliferida > Isotrichidae > Isotricha > Isotricha intestinalis. Next base: position 6,375 of record JAJJLU010000410.1, read on the forward strand.
GCAATTGAATTAATTAATAAAGAAAGATTATATAATGAAAGTGGTGATCCTCTTCCTTGGAGTAGTAGAACACATGAAATTGTTTTTAAATATGATAAAAATAATCCTAAAAAATTATGTGATTATGTTACTAAAAATTTATTATATTTATTACATAATAGAATTGGTTTAATTAGTGAAAATTATGATTTTTTATCTGGAGAACAATTAAATGTTGAAAGAGAAAGAAGATTTTTAAAAATGATTCATAATGAATTAGATGAAAACGAATATCAATGGAAGAATTTAGAAATGGAAGAAACACAATTAAAAATTGAAGTTACTGAAATGATTATGGATCAATTATATAATGAAATTATAGAAATTTTAGAACATATTCAATATAGTAGAAGAAGACCTGATTTATATCAATATAAAAGTATTTATGCATGTGAAGAAATCCCAAAATTATCTTTTCAAGTTACTACTACAGAAAATTTAGAAAGTGGAGATGATGATAATGATTTAATGAATATATGATTTGGTATAATTTATGAATAGATTTAATTATTATTATAGTAAAATTTATTCAAAATCATTTAAATATTTTTTTGAGACAATTTAAATTTATAAATAAAAGTATCAAAATTTGTATCAAATGATAGAAGATATATATTTTCCTTTTAAATAATAATATATTATTTATTAAATTTTTTGAGGAAGAATAAAAAATATATGTAATAACTATATTTTGGGAATGGAATTTGGTTAAATAATAATTTATTATAATATTATAATTCAAAATAGTTATTAGAATTGTTATATATAAATTAAATAATTTAAATTAAATTTTTCAACTTTTATTATGATGATAAAAATTAAATAATATATATTATCAAAAAACAAACAAAAAAAAAATATTGTGCTCAAATTAAGATAGATAATGATGATTTTTTAAAAAATATTGAAAATGTAAAATGAAAAAGTGACTAATTGAAATGAATCATTGAGAAAATCTTAAAAAAAAAAAATCCAATAAAATTTGAATAGGTATATATTATACAATATATCATCTTTTAAAAACAAAATATGAAAAAAGTTATAAATTCTTATAAAGAATCAATTCATTAAGTGAGTTATGGTAAAGTATATAATAAAAAACTTAAAAAATAATATCAAAATCAAACAAAGATATTCTTTTTAAATATTTAAAATAATTTCTATTTTTTATTTTTTTTTTTTTTCTTCTTTTTCTTCTTATTTTTTTTGTTTTCTATAGCATAACCATTTTTTTTGAATCATAGAAGCAGGACATCCAATTCTATCTAAGCAAAACTGAACAAAATCATGACAATTATGATTTACTAAATCATAGGTGTTTTCTCCCCAACCTTTATTATTTTTGATTGCAGTTTCTAATTGATCTGGACTTATAGTGGTTGTACCATTTAAAGCTTCTCCTACTTCATCCCAATCGAATGTACTTTTTCTACCTACATCTTTATGTCTTTCATATGTTTTTTTTTCATTACTTCCATATTCAAATAAATCTTTGTTTAATAATAAGCAGGCATGATTAAATCCACTACTTCCAATAGAAACACCTGAACCTGAAGGACTATTTAAAGTTCTTACTCCTACTCTAAATTTATAATATTCCTGCATAATTTTATTTTCTTTTTTTCTTTGCTTTTAAAATAGATAAAATCTTTTTATCTTTTTTAAAGATTATAATATACATGTGTTTAAAAATTATATATTTTAAAAAATCAAATTATATCAACTATAAATTGATAATGAAAAATATTATTAATACTAAAAATGTAAAATTAGAAAAAGAATTATTTACTTTTAGAATATAATGATTATGAAGTTTAGAAGATAAAATGAAAATAAAATGATTATTAATAAATTATAAATGAAAAATAGAAATGAATTGGAATTATTATTAAAAAAATAATGAAAGAATAAAAAGAATTAATTAATGATATTCATAAGATAATATTATTATGTAGAAAAAATAAATATTATTTAGTTAATTACATTTTTACATAAAAATATAAACAGAAAAATAAGAGGTTAATAATAAATGAAAAGATTCTTTATTAGGACAAAAATTAATTCCTTTTAGAACAATCATTCTCTTTAAAAAATCAGAAAAATTTACAAAAAAAATAAATAAAAATTCATATATAATTAAATAATAAAAGTCTTTAATGACATTATATATATTTTATTTAAATAATAAAAAAAAAAAGAAATGAAAAAAAAAAGTAAAAATTAAAAACAAAAATGTCAAGTAAAGCAAAAATGAGATTAATGAAAGATTTAAAAATATGTAATAAACCAGATGACAATACTCAAGTATATGCTATGCCAACAAGTAGTAATTTTTTTGTATGGGAAGCAATAATATTTGGTCCTCAAGATACAATATGGGAAGGAGGAACATTTAAATTATTATTAGAATTTAATGAAGAATATCCAAATAAAGCACCTGTTGCAAAGTTTAAAACAAAAATGTTTCATCCTAATATTTATCCTGATGGAAGTATTTGCTTAGATATCTTAACTAATCAATGGAGTCCTATTTATGATGTTTCTACTGTTTTAGTCTCTATTCAATCTTTATTATCTGATCCTAATCCTACTAGTCCTGCTAATAATGAAGCTGCTAAATTATATGATGATAATAGAGATGAATATAATAAAAGAGTTTGGGATTGTGTTTTTAATTCTTGGAATGCTAATGTTTAAATAATATTTTTTATAAAATCTAATTTTTTTCAAGAAATTGTTATGAGATTAAAAAAATGAAATATTTTACCTATTTTATAAAGAAAATATATTTCTTTTCAAATATATCAAAAATAATATCACTAATAAGAAATATGAACATAAAAATGGTATTGATTCTAAATTTTTTTGGATTTTTTTTTTTTTCAATGTCTATTAATGAATGTAAAGATTGATATGATATTATAATGAATGTGATTTATGAAAGATGGGGAGTTATTTTTAACTCTTCTTTAAATTTAACTATATGAAAATGTAATTAATTTAGTTGTTAGTTTAGTTTTCTAAGATTATTCCATTCAGTTTTATTTAGGAATGACTATTTTAGGTTTAAATTATTTAATAAATTGAATATTTTTTATTTAAGAAATATACTTAAAACTAGTTTAGATTTATATTATAATATTTTACCTTATTAAAATTTAGTTAAAAAATATTTAAATAATTACATACGATATATCTCAGTAAAATCTAATAAAGAAAAACCTTATTTAATATAAGGATTAATATTATTATTTAATATAAAATAAAAAAATTAAAAAATTCTTATTTTAAATAAATCAAAAAAAACCAATTAAATGAAAAGAAATAAATTATTTAATACCCTTTTCTTCCTCTTCCATAATTTTGTCTTTCTTCCATCTAAATCCCAAGCAGAATTCATAATAGCTTCAAAATAATAATCATCAGGAACACTCATAGAAATATTATTATAATATTCAATAAATTCATCAAGAGTAATTTTTCCATCTCTTGATTTATTAGTATTTAAAAGAGAAAAATGATATTCAAAAGTATCTAAAAATTCAGCAAGAATTTCATCTTCACTTTTTTTTCCAGAAAGAACATCAGGATGTTTTTTTGCATTGTAAATTCCTCTAATATCTTCTAATTCAACAGTACCATTTTTATTTTTATCAAGTTTATCAAAAACTTTTTTAACAATATTTTTTCTAAAATCATTCATTTGACCATTTGTATTATATACGAATTCTTCATAATCAATATGACCACTTCCATCTCTATCAAATTTTTTAAATAATTCTTCAATTTCATCTTCATTTAAATCAATTCTATAATCATGACAGAATTTTTTAAATTCTTTCAAATCAACAGTTTTACTATTATCATCATCAGCAATCATAAAAGCTCTTCTAATAGACATAATACCTCTTGTTCCACGAGCTGCCATTTTATTTCTAAACTTATTAAGAACATCATCACCTTTATTCTTATTTGATGAACCAACATTACTTTGATTTCTATTATAATTATAATTAGGATTATTTGAAGTTTGATAATTTGTAGGTAAATTATCAGTTCCAAAAGGTGCATTTGCTGAAGTTCCTACTTTAGGATTTTTTTCTCCTAACATTTTACCTCTTTTTTGATTTAAATTTGAACTTTGATAATAATCACTTACATTTCTATTATCTTTATTTTCATTTTTATTACTCCATCCTTTTTGATTTTCATATGATGGTTGATTCCTTAATTTCCATGCATTTTTCATCATTTCTATGAAATAATCATCATCATCAATATTCATTGATATATTATTATAATATTCTATAAATTCTTCTTTTGTTACTCTTCTATCACGAACTCCTTTTTTTATATTATGATGAGTTTCAAATGTTTCTATAAATTCACCATAAACATCTTCTTCTGTTTTTCTTCCTGATAAAACATCTTTATGATTCTTTGCATTATATAATGCTTTAACTTCACTTAAATCAATTATTCCACTTTTATCTAAATCTAATTTATCAAAAGCTTGTAAAACTATTTGTTTTCTTTTATCATTCATTTCTCCTCTTACTTGACGAAGAAATTCATCATAATCTATTGTTCCTGAACCATCTCTATCAAATAAATCGAATAATTCTTTCATTTCATTTGGAGATAAATTTATTTTATAATCTTTTAATGCTTTCATAAATTCATTTTGATCTAATGTTTTATTATTATTATCATCAAATATTTTAAAGTTACGTGCTAAACCAATTATACCTCTTCCTCCTCTTTTCTTTATTTCTTCTCTAAATTTTTCAATTGGACCATTATTATTATTATTATCATTTTGATAATTTCTTTGTTGATAATTCATTGGTTGATTATTATAATTATTATTATTTTGATTATCATAATTTGGAATATTTTTAATATTATAATTATTATTATTTTGATTATCATAATTTTGATTATTTTTAGCATATTCACCAGGTCTTTTATCACCATATTTATTTTTATAACTATCTTTTAAAGTAGTTTCATTATTTCCTCTTCCTTCATTTCCTTCATTTTTATTACTCCAACCTTTTTTTTCATTATTTCCAGTTCTATAAGTATTTATTCTCCAAGCATTATTTACTAAAGTTTCAAAGAAAGCATCATCATCAATACACATTGAAACATTTTCATAATATTCCATAAATTCTTCAAGAGTAACTTTTCCGTCATTTTCAGTTCCACAAATATAATTATATGTATTTTCAAAAGTTTCTAAAAAATCAAGTAAAACTTCATCTTCACTTCTTCTTCCACTTTTAACATCAGGATGATTTCTAGCATTATATTTAGATTTAAATTCTTCTAATTCAATATAACCATTACCATTAACATCTAAAACATTAAAAACTTGTTCAACTAATTGTTTTCTATAATCATTCATTTCTCCTCTTATAGTACGAATAAATTCATCATAATCAATTTTACCATTATTATTTATATCAAAAGCAACAAAAGCTTTTTCAATTTCATCGTCATTTAATCCAAATCTAAAATCTTTTGTAGCTTTTTTAAATTCATTAAAATCTAAAGTTTGACTTCCATCATCATCAATAATTCTAAAATTTCTTTCTATTGAAGTTATACCTCTTACACCTCTTGCTTTTAATTTATTTCTTATTCTTTCTATAATTCCTTTAATTTCGTCTTGTTCTAAAAATTTATTTTTTGGCATATTACCTTGAATATTTTGATAATTTGGAGGTTGAACTTGAGGTTTATTTTCATTTTTTCTTCCCGAAGCAGGAATATTTCTTCTTTCATTTATTATAGAATTATTTGAATAAAGAATACCAACAAATTCTTTATAATCTAATTCACCACTTTTATCAACATCATATTGATTGAAAAGTTCTCTTAAATTTTCTTCTGAAAAACCTGTTATTCCTATTTTCATTATTGCTTTTAGAAATTCATCCATTGAACACATTCCACTATTATCTAAGTCAAAATATTTAAATGCTTTTAATAATACTGTCTCTTCTGATATATGACCGCTTGCTTTTAAAGATAGTTTATTCTTTAATTCTTTCTCAAATAATAATTTCATATCTGACATTTTTAATATATATATATTTTTTTGAGAAATCTTTATTTTTATTCTTAGGTTTATTTATTAATTTTTAATTTATTTTTTATGAAAAATAATTTTATGTTTTTTTTTTCTTTATTATTTAATTATTTTTTATAATATGTATTCTATGTTAAAATATATTTTGTAATTAATAATAAATATTCTTTTTATATAATAAATTTGATTTTTTAATAGTTTAATATTTATTTCTAAAGATACTACCCCTAAATATATATACTATATAGATGAATTTAAAAGTTGGGTAGCCTCACTTTCTTCATATGAAGGCATTAAGTCTTTAAAATAATTTATATATATATTATTTTGAATTAAATCTTCAATACTAATAACACTTTCTTCATCTCTGTCTAGAGAATTATATTTTGATATTTTTTTTAAATTTATACTATCAAAATCACTTATTTCTTGAACAAAAACTTCTTTTGTTTTCTCTAATGATTTACTTAATTTTCTATATAATGGTTCTAATAAATTTTGATTTAAATTATGGTCTATAATATATTTTTGGGCTACAATATATAAATCATCTTCATTTTGCAAATTAATTGTTTCATTTATTTCACTTCCATTTGGTAATTTTAAATTTAAAAATAAACTATTAAATATATATTTATTCTTATTGTTAATTTCAGATTTTAAAAAATTATGAAATAAGTTTTCTTTAATTTTTTCATCTTTATTATTATTATTATTTAAATATTGAATTTTTGGAACTTGATTATTATTCTGAGGTGAAATATTAATTGATGAAAATACATTATTATTATTTATTGAGTTATTATTCATTTGTTCAAAATTTAAATTTAAAGAATTATTATAAATGGGAATTGAATTCTTATTATTCTGATTTTGATAACTTTTACTTCCTGAATTATTATTAACTAAAATATTCCTCATATAAATATTACTATTTTTCTTTTTTGATTCAATATTTTTTTGATTATTAATATTATTATTATTATTCATATTATATTGATTATATTTAAATATATTTTGTTCTATATTCATGTTTTGGATATTAGGATTCATATTGTAAATATTCATATTAATTGGAATTCTATTATAATTATACATTTGTTCATTCATATAAGGAGAAATTGAATTTAAATATCTTTCTCTAAAATTAAGATTATTTAATGGTGTTCTATTTGAAACAAAAGAATTCTTTGTAGAAAGATTACTTATTGAATCTGAATTCATTGATATAGATTTATTCCCATTTACTTGCATTTTTATATCTTCTTTAATATGATTTAAATCTATAGGAATATCATTCTTAAAAGTGATGTTTAAAGGATTTATATAATTATTATTGTTTATTTGTTCATTATAATTATTTATATTATTAAAATTTCTTTGAATTGGAAATTGAGTTTGATTAATAATTGGCCCGTATCCTTGAAAAAAATTATTCATTATATTATTATTAATCATTTGTGGATTTCCCATATGTTGATCAAAAAAATTAAATTGATTATTCATTTGTATTGAGTTTATATTATTATTATTATTATTATTTATATTATTCATAATGTTATTATTTTGTTCATTTAAATTATGAGAATTTTTATTATAATTATTTTGATTATAAAATATTTGTTTAGAAGTTCCATTCATTTTTTGCTGTATATAATTTAAATTAGAATTATTATTTAATTTTTTATTAAATTTTAATTTTTCATCTTGAGAATTAATTGAATTATTATGATTGACTATGTTATTTTCTTTAATTTCTAAATTTTTTTCATTGTGATTTTCTTTTTTTTTCTTTTTACTTTTTTTATAAGAAATTTCTCCATTATTATTTCTTGCTTTTTCAACTAAATCTTCATCTTGAATATTATTTCCTTTTGAATATGGTTTATTTTTATTATACTTTTTATGGGTTTGATGATCATTTATACTGTGTTTATTATTTTTTTTCTTTATTTTTATTTCTCCTTCATCTTTATTGATAATCTCATATATATCATTGTTTTTGTTTAATGAATTATTATCTTCAAATTCCCATTTCTCAAAGTTATTTGATGACATACTTTATATTTATAATATAAATTTAATAAAAAATAATTCGTAAGATTTTAACCATAAATTTTTTATCTTATTAAATAATTACTTTTATAGAATATATTATGGTGATTTTTTAATAATTTATCTTTAACTTGAAGTTTTTTTCTTAGAAAATGAAAAATATATGAAGAAATAATTTTATATATATAAATTTAATTAATAATAATAATAATGAAAATCATTTATATTAAATTTTAATTATTGTTTGTAATTATTAAGTCACTGTTTTTTTTGATACTTTCTTTTATTTATTTATATAAGATTTTAAATTAATTTTTTTTGATATTAAAATTAATTCAAAGTAAAAAGTGAAAAGCTTGTATTTTAAACAAAAAAAAAGCTTAATATTTCTTATTAAAATGAATTTATATTTCTTATATTTAAAAATTTATTATTAATAATATTCTATAATAAAAATTATTTTATTTCTTATTAATATAAAAATTTCAAACTTTTAAATAAAAAAATAAATTAGAAGTTAACTTATACAAACCAATTAACACATTTTAATCTTTTAAAAAAGAGATATCTTTTATTTCATAAAGATATATTAAACAAATATTTTATATAAATAAAAAATAAAGATGTATTTAAAAAATTCATTTCTAAAATTAAAAGTTCATTAATATTGAATAACTTTCAAATATTTTTCAAAAAGCATAAAGAAATTCTTTTAAGCTTGATTAAATAAATTCTTTTTCATTTATTATTCAAATACATTTTCAAATATAGAATTATTTAAAATAATTTTGTATATATTAAAATTTTCATATTAATTCTATCTTACTTTAAGGAAAATTTAGGGAAAGACTTTAAAAAATATAAAATCTTTCTAAGATTGTTTTTAACTTTTTTCTTTCTAATTAAAGAATTCATTAAAAATAAAAAATAAGTTTTTCATGTGATTAAATCTTCAAAAAAAATTTAGAATGACCATAACATTATTTCTGAATAATTTATAGATTAATTATGAAAATGGTTACATTATAATTCTTTCATTTCTTCTTTGTAATTGAAATAAAACTACAATTTATTGGATTTTATGCTTCATATAATGTATATCAATTAGAATGCATAATCAAAAAAGAACCACGTTGAAATTGAAGAATCTATATATATTTACGCTTTTTTTTCAAATTAAATTTATTATGATTTAGAAGATTTCATTAAATATTAGAAAGATATAATTCATTAAAATACCAGTCTTTATGTTTTTATCTCAAATTATGATACTTATCAATATATGATTGAAGATGAAAAATGCTGTTGAATAAATTTCAAATTCTTTAAAATATTACAAATTGAAAAAAGTCTATTTTTTTTCTTCAATATTTTTAGATAAGTAATATTAGAAGAAGGATTTAAGCTACATTTTTAGGGTTTAGTTTAATTACTTATTTAATGATTTTAGTTTTGAAATATTGACAGTTTAATTAAAAAGTTATAATCTTTTTCTTCAGATATAAATAAATTTTTTTGAATTAATCTTTATATGTTCTTAATATGTTTTTAAAAGTTAATAAAAAGAATTTTTATCAGTTAATTATATTATTTGTTTATTATTTTATATTAAATCTTAAAGGTTTTTTCATTTTCTTACGTTAGATAAGTTAGTGTCTTAAGAAATTAATTTATTATTTTTGATAAATAAATATTAATTCAATATTGAATTATTTCCTTAAAAAAATATTTTGAATAAAGAAAAACATAAAGTTAAATATTTTATGAAGAATTTAAGATATTATTTCAAATTATTTTTAAATACTAAAAAGCCATTCAGAATTAATTTTTATTTTGATAAAAAATTTTTTACAATCTCCATATATTATTTATTAATTAGAAACAAATGTATAATGGGCTGTTTCCAAATGATCCATTTGGATTTCTTTTGGAATTCCCTCAGATAATTCTTTCATTAGGTGAAATAAATAAACTTATAACAAGTGAATATAAACAAATTCAAAATAATTTTGAAATTCTATTTTCTTTATATCATAATTATTTAGGGGATTCTAAAGATGATAATTTTCAAAATATAGAAATGATAAATAATAATGATAAAAGTAATGATAAAATCAAAGAAATAAGATTTAAATTAATTAATAATGATATTATAAATAAAGGAAAACGTTATTTTAAAGTTTCTTATAAAAGAAAGAATAAAAAAAGAATTTGTCAAGTTGATGCTATGAGTAAGAAAATAAATCTAAATTTTTTTAAATATATGAAAGAGAATAAAAAGGAATTAAGTATAGATAAGAATTTATTAAATTACTTTAAAAAAAATATGAAATTAACATCTAAAACAATTTTTGAACAACTTAAAAAAAAATTTCCAAAAATAAATGAATATTATGAAAAATTTTTGAAATCAAATTTATTTCAAGTTTTAAAGGATAATATTAAGCAAAAAAATGATGAAGAATATTCTAATTTATTTTTTAAACATGTAAAAAATCAACAAAAAATATTAAATAATGATGATGAAAATATAAATGAAGAAAATGTAAATAAAAATTAATAAAATACATATGTAAAATATAAGACTAAGGATTAAAATATTAATATAGAATGAAAGTTGTTTAAGATCTTTTAAATGTTTACCAATAAATAAAATTAACTTTTTGTCAATTTGTAAATAATAAGTTCAATATTATTATTTTATAAATATTGTAATTGATTTCTAATTTAGAAAATAACTTTTTGAAGTTCATTATTATAATCTTTATTCATTTGAAAATAAATTTGAAAATATATAGTTTTTGTTCTAAATATAAAATAAAAATTTTAATTAAATATTAAGATCTAGAATATATAATTTTTAAGTTATTGATTAATTACCATCCTTAGAAATTTATTTATTTACAAAAAATTTATATAATTTAATTAAAAAATTAATTAAAAATTTAATAAATATTTATTTTGGAGCTCTTTTTAAAACTCTTTGTTTTAAAGTTTTATAACTTGGAGGTCTTCTATCAAAATATTGAAATTTAACTCCTTCATTATTTTTTTCATAATTGATATTTTGATTTTCAGATTGACTTTTTTTTGTTGAATCACTAATAATACTTTTTTTAATACTGTCATTTCCTTTTGAAATTATTGTATTTTCCATAAGAGCTTTAATAATTTCTTCAGGTATTTCATCATTAATAACTTCCTTACTTGTATTTTTATTTAAAGTTTCTTTTTTATTTTTCACTGGTATATTCTTTTCTAAAGTTTTTTTTTTAATTATAGGATCTTTTTTTGCAGAATTTGAAAATTTCTTTTTTGGAATAATAGGTGGTTTATATATTGAATTTTTCTTACTTTCTTTATTAGAAAATTTAATATCATTCTGACTATTTTTTATAGATGCAAATCCACTTTGTTTATCAGATACTTTTAACATTTCATTTATATTATCAGTAATAAAAGGAGAATAATTTAAATTATCTTTATCTTCATCTATTTTAGATACATTTTTCATATCTTCTTCTATTTTCATTTTATAATTATTATTTTCATTTGTATTATTATTAGTAATAAAAGAATTTTTTCTTTTACTTTTTGAACTATCATCCATTTCTTTTAAAATAATAGTAGGAATATCTTTACTTTCTTTAGATTGTTTAGGCATTAATTTTAAATCTTTTTTTTCATCAATTTTATCTTCAATAATTTCAGTAAGATCTTTTCCAATAATAGATGTTTTATCTTTTCTAATAATTGAAGCTTCTTCTTCTTTTACACTATGTAATACTTTCATACTTTTACTAGTTTCTATATTAATATTATTAAAAGGTCTTAATGTTATTGTTTTTTTTGAACTATTTTTTTTATCTAAAAGATAAAATCCATTATTATTATTATTATTATTATCATCTTCATTTTCTGAAAGTGATTCATCATAATATTCTTTATTTTTAGAAGTATTTAATGTAAATTTTACTACTTTATTAGTAAGATTTTTAGTACTAAATTGAAATGAATCATTATTTTCTATTGATGATGGACTTTTCATTGTAAATCTAAAATTTGCATAATTCGAAGAATTAATTAAATTTGTTTCTTGAATTTGACTTGTACTTGAATGGCTTTTTAAACTTTCACTACTTTGACTTAAATTAATTGTATTTATTTCTCTTTTTATATCTTCATATTTTGCATTTCTATCTATATATATGAAATTTAATAAATATTGAGGATTTTCAAATAGAAATTGTCTTTCTTTATCATTTAATATTTCTATTACATTTTCTAATAAATGATTTAAATTATCTGTAAAAGGATAATTGTTTTTTTCACATACTTTTTTTAATTTTTTCACCCAATCTCTTTTTCCTTTTTCATCATTAGAAATATCATTTGATGTTATTAAAGATAATTCATTCTTTTTTATTTTATCAAGAAATTTTAGTTTATGAATAAAAATAATATTCTTTATCTTATCTAAATTAAGAAATTTTCTAAGACCAAGTAAAATATATCCAGCTTTATAATCAAATAATTTTACTTCATAATCTTCAATAATATATAAATTTGCATAATTTTTAATAAAATAATTTTCTTCTAATTTATTAACTAAAGAAAAGAATTCATAAGTATATTTTGGATGATAATTTAAATTAAATTTATCAATAGTTCCTTTCGGATCTCTTAATAAAATAGATCTTAATAATATTTTATTGTTAATTTCCTTTAATTTTTTTTGTTGATGACTATTTAACATATCAAATAATTCCATTTTTATTTCAATTTCATCTAAATAATTAATTTCTTCATTTTTTAAAGTAATATTTTTTTCTTTAAAAGCGTTAATATATGAAACAGATAATTCTTTACTTAAATTACTATTCGATTTATCATGAATTTCATCTTTATTATTATCTTCAACTACTACTGCAGAATTATCTTCATTAATTTGATGAAATTCTTGTGGTTTAAATTCGTATAAAAATTCAAGTGCTGTTTTAATATCATTTTGAAAATTTATTAATAAAAAAGGATGATTCTTTGTATTTTGATTTTCAAACCAATTATTTGCTGATATTTCTTCTTGAGATTGAAATTCTTTTTTAAATTTTAAATCGTTTTCTGCAACATATTTAATAAGTTGATTTGATATTAAATTAAATTTTGATGGAAGAATTGAATCTGGAATTTCATTTTGACTTACGGCAATTAGATTTTCAACCATCTTTTTATCATTTTTTTTTTTATTTGTACCTAATTTTTTTGACTTGTTATATTTATAACCCATAAATTCAACGATGAAAAGAAGATATGCTTTTAATTTAAGTAAAAGTTTATAATATTTAAAAGAAGATGAATTTGAAAAATCTTCTGTAATTCCTAATACACCTTTTATTTTATTAATGGATTCTTTTATTAATAAATAAGCATTATAAACTTTATTTATATTTATATAAGCTAAAATTAATAATTTCAGAATTTTACATTGATAATCTAAAGAAGAGTTTTTATTTACAGCTATTCTATAAGCTTCTTCCATTTTATGAATTCCAGAATCATTATTACCAGTAAAATTTAATAAAATTCCTGTATTTAAAAGTACTTTTGATTGAAATGAATATAAATTAACTGATTTTTCTAATAAACTATAAACATAATTTAATACAATTATTGAACTAGGTATTTTTTCAATTTCAACTAATATAAAACTTAGATAATAATATATATATGCAAGAGTTAATTGAGCACTTAAATAATCATTTGCATATTCTCCATTATTTAACTTATCTTCTAATAAATTAGGTATTAAAAACATAATAGAAGTTAAATATCCAATTAAACTTTTATATGAATTAATTTCTCCTAATTTCATTCCAATTTTTAATAAAGAAGTTAATGAATTCATATGATATAACATAAAATGTTCATGAATATTTAAATGATTTTCATCTTGATAATCATTAGTATAAATCTGAGGTAAATTAAAAAAAAAATGTTTTGAATATTCTACAATTTCAAGTCTAGATTTGGAAATATCATATTGATATAAATCATTACTTAAACCAAAATATGCAAATAATGAAGTAATTTTTGTATCTTTTTTTCTAATTAAATCCATCATTTTTGCATTTCTAAAAGAATTAGAAGATAAAATATTTAATCCTGCTTTTAATGCAAAATTTGTATATAAAATATTTAAATTACTATAAAAAAACCATAATTCCATATTAAATATTTTATCACATACTGTTCTTGGTTCTGTTATTACTATATTTTTAAATTTATTCATATTTTCATTTATAAAATTTTCTATTTTTATCATTGGAAGAATATTTAACATAATTTTTAAAAAAATTAAATAAGTATTATAATCTAAAGGAGTTTCTACTAATCGAAATAATCTATTTAAAATATTTTCTAATGTTTTAACTACTCCATTTATTAATTTAAAATTTAATTTTTTACTTTCTTTATTTGTACTATCAAAAGCTTTAATAAATTTTAAAAATTCACATTCGAAAAAATGAAAATTTCTTCTATCATATTCCATATGTTCTTTAGAACAATAAGAAATAAATTTACATTTTTTACAAACAAAAGTTGGTTTTTTCTTTTTACAAACTTTACACTTTTTTTTTATTTTTTCAATTTTATCATATTTTGTTACAATTTTTAATTTTGAAAAACTATCTTCATTTGTTGTTGAAGGTGAATAAGAAATTCTTGCACTTTTATATACTAAAGAATAAAAATAATTATTAATTCTAAATTTTATTATAAATTTATTTGTCAAAATGAAACTATAGTTTAAATACTCATAATGTAAAACATCATATAATTTAATATCATTTGGAATAAATTTTTTTTCATAGAAAATTTTACTCATTAAAATCCCAGATTCATTTTTATTTTTAGGATTAGGATATTTATAAATTGATATTAAATTAGAAAATTGCTTAAATTTAAAAAGATGAAAATATGTAAAACAATAAATTAAATTTTTTTCTGATGTGTGATTATTTCTCATAAAAGTAGTAAATTCTAAACTTTTTTCTTTTTCACTTAAAGAATAATGAATAATACATTTTTCTTTTGAGGAAAATAAAATTTTAAGTGAAGAAGAAGATTTTGAATCTGTATTTTTTTGATTACCATCTAAAATAAAATTAGAAACATTTGATGGATTTAAATATTGTATTTGGTCAGTTTTATTATAAATTGGAAATATATTTCCTTTACTTATTCTAACTCCAGTACTTGGAGTTTTATAAAAATCTAATTTATCCTTATCTTCTATATTTGTTGTTTCTCTTGATTGATTACTATCTATAGAATTTGTATTATTACTATTATTATTATTACTATGTGATGATGATACATAATTTTCAAATTCAACTATGTTAAATCTTTTTTTAACATCTTCAGGAGAATCTGAGTCATAAAATTTAAATGCTAAAATATCTGTATCTCCTAATGCAAGAATTATGAAAGAAACACAATTTTTAGAATAATAAATTTTAATATGACAATTTTTTATTTTATCAAAAGAATTTACTGTTTTTTTAATTATATTATTTACTACATATTGTTTAAAATGAAGAAGAACATATTTTATAGATACAGTTAACCAATTAGTTACATATCTAATGAGTTTTCCATTTATTAATAAAACCATAATATAAAACCATTTGTTTTCATTATTTTTAGAATCTATTCTTTGTATTAAAAATTCTTCAACTGAATTATAATTTTCTTCAAAAGGAAATTTATGCATAATAAATTGTTGATTTGTAATGACATTTTCATTTAAAATAAAAAAATATAATTGATTATTAGAAACACAGAAAACATAAGTTCTAGTTAAATATTGTAAATTATCATCGTTTTGTTTAATAACTATTAATTCATCAAAAGTAGATATTACTCTTACATTATGATGATTCTCTGAATTTACATATAAAGTTGTGTATTTTTTAGTTAAAAAATCAATTAATATTATTTTCTTTTTAACACATTGTAAAATTATATATGAGTTATTCACTAAAAATAAATTATAAGAGTAAGTAAATATTTTTTTTGGTTTATAATCTTCATCTTCTGATTGAGTTCCATTTAATATTTCATCACTTAATATAGCTTGTATTTTATTTACTTCAAAACTCATTGTTGATATATTTTGATATTTTATATTTTCTCTTTTCAAATCAAAAATATTTTTTAATATTACTAAAATAAGAGTTGAAGACTCAGTTTTTAAATATAATATTGCAGTATATTTATTATTACATGTAGATGTTATATATCTTAAATTTTCAAATTTTGTTATATTATATTGTACAATAAAAAAATTGGTAGTATTATCATCCACATCAGTACCATTATAGGTTATTTCATTAGGTAATATTTTAATAGCTGGAGTGTCATCAGGAGAATTTTCATCCATTTAAAAATAATTAAAATAAATTTAAAATGAAAAATAAATTCACTTGTTTTATCTCTTTATAATATGGTAATGATTGCTTTCATTCTTTATATATTTTTATTAATGTTATTAAGAAAACTCTAATACTTTTAATGGATTTCCTTCCTTTTAAATATATGATAAAAGTTACTTTTTATATATATAGAACCAAATTTTTTTTTCTTATTTAGATGTTTTTAATTTAAATAGTTTTTGAAATAGGATTAAATTTTTATATAATATATACTTAAAAAAACATAAATACTAACATTTCAAAATCATTTCAATATCATTTTAAAACTTTATTCTAAATCAAAAATATATTTCATAAACCATTCTAAAAGAATTTATCCAAAAAAATCTTAAAAACTCAAATAAAAACATTTCCAAAAGAAAAATACATTAATCAAGAAACCATTAAATTCCACAATATCATATAAAGAAAAACTTAACCTTTAATCAAATATTGATAATAATATATATAATTTACATAATGAATATTTTAATGTTACAAAAGTGAATTTTCCAAATCAAAATTAAGAATATAAAAGAAGAAATTTAAAGTAGGAAATTAAAAATAAAATTACTATATATCAAATTAAATAATTTATTATAAAAAGAAAAAGAAGCAAAAAATAAATTAGTAAATCAAAAAACTTATTAATGAATTAAAATATACATTTAAATTAATTTTTTTTTTAAAAAAATAATAAATATTTAAAAATACCTATAATAAAATATTTTCTTACTTTAATTCATCAGGAATATTTTGTCCATATAATTGTCTTAAAGCTCTTTGCATTACACTATCTTTTTCAATAGAATAAGGATGTTGTTTAGAAGGAATTTCTAAAACAGTAGGAATTATTTCATCATATGCATCTAAAGTTTCTCTTATTTTATCGGCAACATCTTGAGATATTAATATTATTCCTATATCTTTTCTGGATACTAATGACTCAAAAAATTCTTGAATCATTGATTTATCTGTTTCTGATGTTACTTTTAGAAAATTTGTTGAATTTTCATTTCTTTCTCCTATTCCTGCTAATAAAAATCCTGTTACTGTTTCTTCATCTCCTATTATTCCTATTAACATGTTATTTTCATTACGATTAAATCTTTTGTTTTTTGACATTTTTTTTTTATTTATTTAATTTTTTTTATTTATTTAATTTTTTTATTCATTTTTTATTTATTATTTATTTGTTTTTATTTATTAATTTTGGAAAATTTTAATAACAATTTATTATTAAAATTTAATAAAATTCCTATACAAATAAAATAAAAGATAATTTTAGTTAAACAGAAATTAAGAGAATATTAATTTTAATATTTTTAAAAGAAAAAATTGGACATTCTTAATGTTTCTATAAATTGATAATCTATTATAAATGCTTGGCTTTTGATATTTAATATTTTGTTTAAATTTAAATCTTCCTTTATATCATCATATCTAGAATAAATAAATATAAAAAACAATTGTTTTATATTTCTCTAACTTAGATATTTTATAAATTGTTTCCATATATTTTTCATTCATTTATTCATATTTATGTAATATGATTTATTGAGCTTAAACTATTATTTATTGTTGGATATTCTTTGAAATAATAATGTCAAAAAAATTTAAACACATTATAAAGAAATATTATTTTAATAAAATACTCATTATTTTAATAAAAAATAATTTTAGATTTTAATTTTTTTGGAAGAGTTAAAAAAAATTAAATTAAATGTTTAACTGGAATTCAGCAAAACATAAAAATACATACAAACAAAAAAAGAATCAAATTTTTATTTGTTTATTTTTTTTTTTTTTTGATTTTTTACTTTTACAAAATTCTAATATCCCTTTGTCTAATATTGTTTTCCATATTTTTTTTTCTTCTTTATCTGAATTTTCCTCCATTTTTTTTTTTCATTTCATCATCAATGTAACAATAAAATTTACAATCTAAAATTTCTTTAATTTCTTCAACATTTTTTATTTCTTCAATTATATCTTTATTTTCTTTTGTTTCTTTTAGCTTTTTTTTCACTTCTCTATAATCAATCAAAATTTTTTCAATTGTTTTTTCTAAAAGAGATTTAACATAACCTTTTTCAATTCCAGTTATTATATTAAGTTTAGGATATTTTTTTCCAAATTTGTTTTCAATTAATTCATTTAACTTTTTGGTGAAATTTTTAATAGAATTATTTATTATTTTTTTGTAAGAATTATCAACAGAATATTTGGTATGAATTGCATGTTTATTACATAATTTATAGCACCTACCTCTTTTCTTATTCATTACTTTAAACAATGGGTATGTAAAAGATGAATAATACAGTTTTTTTACTGAAAAATCATCGTTTTGTGAAAATGGCTCACTCATTAAAGATTTATTCTCATCAAAAGAAATTGCTGAATTATCTTTATAATGTAAAAGATCTTTAATATTTGTTTTAAAATTTGTGGGATCATCAGTCAAATGTATTTCAATGTTTGATTCACTTATTTTATTTATAAAAATTTTTTATTTTTTTTTCTTACCTTTTCTATCTGCTTTTAGTTCTTTATTTAAAATTTATAAAAACAATTGAAAGATAAGTAAGAAAATTAAAAAATAAAATAAATAAAAAACTATTTTTATTTATTAAATATTTATATATTATAATATGAATATTATATTTCTAGTAAAGTTTTATTTATTAAAAGTATAATTTAAAAGATATTTCAATTTTAAAATATACTTTCATTTAGTTTTTTTAAAAAATCAAATTTATCTCCATCATCTAAATCTTTTTCTATCAGAAACAAACACAATAAAAAGAAGTTATATTTTTATTATTTTTCTATTCAATTTTTGAAATCATTTTTATCAAAAATATTTCTTTAATATTTTTAGTCAAAACACTCCTTTTATAAAACCAAATCATATTCTAATATTCAAAAAATGCATAAATTGATTTTTTAAATATAACTTTATATTATAAATTAATTATAATAAAAAAATATCCAAAGAATTTGAACTTCATTTAATTCTTTAAATGAAGGGAATACCTTTTTGTTTAAGTCAAAAAAATCTATATTATAGAAAAGATAGAATTAGTTGAAGAAAAAAATAATAATAACAAATAAAGTAGAAGAGAGAAATTAAATAATTTTAATGCTTCAGAACAAAAAAATAAAATAAATAAAAGATTATTCTTCATATATTATTATTATTCATTGTTTGAAGTTTAAATATGAAACAAAGAAATCATAAAAATATTTTTTATTTGGGAAGGGATAATATAATAAATAGAATATAATTTATTTTGAGATGGTTGTTAACAATTTATTAGATATTTTCAAACTAAACAAGATGTTAATTCACATTTTTCTAAAAGCATTCTTTAATTAATAATATTGAATATGAAATTAAAAGGTATTTATTTTTAAAAATGCTATTTTTGTATTTTATCAGTTTTTTATCGTCTTTTTTACATTCAAAATTTTTCTTTTTTTTTTTATGATTTTATTTTTTTATTTTTTTTTTGGATTTTTTTTTTGATTTTTTTTATTTTTTGTTTTAAAATAATTTTTTTGATTTATTTAATATTATAATATTAATTTTAAGTATATTTTTTTTTAATGTTATCTCTCAGTGAGTTGACAAGTTTATATAATATAATTTCAGATGAAGAAAAAACATTGCAAAATATATCAGATATTTTCCAGAAAACTTATTCAAAATCAGAGCAATTTAAATTAGGTATTACTTTATGGTATTTAATAAAAGATAATTTATTAAATTTACCTCAAAGAATATCTTCTTTTTTTATTTTATATGATATGTATCAATTAGATAAAACCAATACAATTCCTTTTATTCCAATTATATTAGAATCATTAAAAAATTCAAAGCATTCAGAAGAAAAAAAATTTTTAATAGACTTCCTAAATAATAATATAATATATCAAAAAACAATAAAAAATATATTAGAAGAAAAATTAGAAAATGAGAATATAGAAATAGAAAAATATTATGAAAAATATAATAAATCCTCAGAAAAAATTCCAAAGATAATAAATGATTGGATAAGACCAATAATATATGAAAATAAAACAGAAAATAATAATAATTTATTTAATTTAAGTCAACTCACTCCAAAAGATGTATCATTCAATTATTTCGAACCAAATTATATGTCTTATTATCCTAATAATCAATTTCCTTTTTTTGATAATGAACCTTTATGGATTATGCCTTCTCTTAAACATGAATTAATTTGGGATTATAATCAAAATAAAGATAAAGTTTATTCATATCTTCATCATTTTAATAATTTAAATGAAGAAAAAATAATTTTTTGCTTAAATGAAATTGAACATAATCCTATTTTATTAAAAGAAATTAATTTTAATTCTATTAAAATGATGGAGTTAATTGAAGTCAATCAAGATTTTTCCTTTCAATTATTAATGAAAATTAGTAAAAATACTATTTTTGAAGAGTATTTAACTCAATTTTTAAAAATGAAATTTACTAATAATTCTATGAATGTACTTAATAAAATTCTTTTAAATGTTTCATTACCTAAAACTTATATCAATGCATATATTAAACATATAATTTCTAATTATAAAGAAGAAATAAAAGAAGAAGAAAAAAAAGAAATTAAAAATTCACTTTGTAATTTTATTTTAAATTTAATTGAAAATAAAATAATTGCTAAAGATGATCTCCCTAATGAAGTTAATGAAATAATTGATTTATAATAATAAAAAGCGAAGTCATAACGAAACCAATAATAATACTATTAAATATTTATGTTTTTGGTTTTTGTATCGAAATTAATTTTAGATGTAAAATTTATAATTATCCTCTTTTATAAATAAACTAATTTTAAACAATATAGTATTGTTATCTTAATATAATAACTATTATTTAAAAAAAAAACGAGTTAATTTTTATTTTAGAAAAAATATTTGAATTTTTAGAAAAAAATAAATAAAACAATAAAAAATAAATTACTTATCATAATTACAAATACTTATTTTCATTAATTTCATTTTTTTTTATTATCTTCCGTATCATTTAAATTTTCCCTAATCTATACTTTACTTTCAAATTAAAAGAATATAATGTATTATTCAGGATTCATTTTTTTTAATATTATTTCTGAATTAAATAATATGATTGTTAGGAAAAATATTGTTTAGGCCTTTTTTTAATTTGAAAATTGTTATTTTATAAATTTTAAATGTTTTTAAATGTTTTTTTCCTATTTTTTTAGTTATACATATATTATTAAAGGAAAATAATATTAAGATATCATATATATATAATAAAATGAATGAGAAAATAATAAATATTATTTATGTAAAAAATAAAATATAAAATAATTTTTAATAACTCAAAAAATTATTTAAAATAAATTTTAATATAATCTAATAATAATAAAAAAAATGTCATCTTTTAATCTATCATCTGAATCAGAAATGAATACTCGTTTTAATGAGATAATAAGACAAGGAGAAGAAAAATCAAATGAATATAGAAACAATTGCAAATACGGTTTAGATAATTCAACATCATCAAAAAATATAATTACAAATGAATTAATCATAAAATATTTCGAAGCTTTAGATGGAGTTTCAACAAATAATTTATTAGGATTAATAGAACAACTTTTAAAATTACAATTAGATACTATAATCAGACCAACAATACATGATTTTTTAACTGCAGGTGAAAATGTTTCTCCTTTACAAAGAATAGTTTTTGGATTCCCAGATATAGAACAATTAAAGAAAATAGAAGAAATTTTAATGGTTTTAAAAGAAAATTTAGATAGAATTTCAATTGAATATATTGAAAACTTCTTTCTTATGGCAATGGATTATTTAAATATTTTACTATCAAATACAATGGGTGATGTAAATATTTTAGATAATTATAGTCAAATATTTTTAGACTTAGTTCAAAAATGTAGAAAAAAAAGTAATACTGATAATATTAATGATTCAATTAAATGTACTGCTTATTTAATATTTTTAAGTAGGAATTGTGTTTCTTTTAATAAAGATATTATTCAAAAAGATATTAATTCAAATCAATATAAATTTAGTTTTGAAAGAGATGAAACTAATCATAAAGTTTTTGAAGCAATGTTTGGTGGGAATAGTGCTAAATTTTCAATTAGAAATAGAATGTTTTTAGAATTATTTTTATGTGAAAAAGATGAATTTTCAGAATCAATTCAAAATTTATTAAATAATTCTGATTTAGAAGATACTTTAAAAGCTGTTCAACCTTTAATTGATAGTAATTTAGATTCTTTTCTTACTAATAATGGTTTTAAAACTAATTATGATTTAATTAAATTTCAAATTCAAACTATTTATAAATTTATTATTGATTATGAAGATTTTCATAAAATTTTCGATGATGAACAATTATTTGAAAAAATAAATTCTTTAAAAGATGAATGTGATAAACTTGAAATTTCAGAAGATAAAATTAAAAATTTTCAATATTCGCTTATGAAAGGAGGATGTATTAGAGATTTAATTAATATTATTTATTGTATTGATTTAGTCTTTCATAAAGAAGAAACTTCAGAAAAAATTCATCAAGTCAAAGAAATTTTATTTGAAATAATATTTAAATTTATAGAAAATAATAGTTTATTAATACCACTTTTATTCAATGAAAATGAATATGAAAAATTATTATTAAAACAAAACACAACTAATCCAGGAAAAGAGAACATTCAATTTTATTTAAAATTAATTCAAAATGTTAAAAAAAATAAAATAAAAATTAATTATTTATCTTTATTAGTTCATATAACTTTAATTAAAGTTGATGGATATCAAATTAAATTTGTTAAACAAAATGAAACAATATTGGATATTCCAGATGATAAAGTATTTAAAGCAGAAAGAAAAAGAGAAGAAAGTGAATTAAAAAATATAGAAACTCTTTTTCAAACACCTGAAATATTAACAATATATCTTAAAATATTTAGTAATTGCTTAAGAACTTCATCTGACATGTCATATATGTCTATTAATCAAATAATATCTAATAATTTATTTTATATTAGAAAAGCATGTCAAATTGATTTAATAGAAAAAGGAAATGATTTAAAAATTGTTGAATTTTATAAATATTTCTTTAAAACTTTAAATTATTTAGATTTAAATTTCTTTCAAAATATTAAATCAATTGTTAAAATTGATGATGTGAAAACTGTTTTATTAGGAGCGTTTGAAGAAAATGAAAAAGTTTCAAATTATAAAAATATTAAAATTAGAAAAGAAATTATGTTATTTTATTCTAAATATCATTTTCTTACTTTATATAAATTTAGTGAAAATCAATTAATTAATTCATCATTAAGAGTTGTAAAAAGTGATGTTTTAAATGTAATTTCAAAAAATTTAAATTACACAAAATATTTTTTTGAAGAAAATGAACAAGATATAAAAACAACTAAACAAGCTTTAGCTTATTTATTAAAAGGAATATGTATTCCAGTATATTTAAGTTTATGGAAAATATTAAATTATTGTCGTTTATCAGGAAATGAACAATATTCAATATATTCTTTAGTATTTTTATTTTATGAAAGTTATAATTATATTTTAAAGTACATAATCAATAAAAAAGAAAATAATATGGAAGATTTAAATGTAATTGAAAAAACATTAAAAGATTACTTTGTAGAAGATTTTGATTTAGAAAAAATTCAACAAGATTTACAAGAATCAATTGAATATTTTATTAACCCAAATAAAAATGATGAAGAAAATCAAAATAATAATGAAGAAAAAAAAGCTTTTAGTTACTTAAATGTTAAATTATGGGTTGATAATTTTGGATTATTATTATCAAAATTTAAATTTTATGATGAAATATATAATTATTATAAAAATAGAGAAGAAGAATCATCAAATAATAATACATCAAATTTAACTTCAACACATACAAGTATAATAATTCAAAGAAAGCAAAATTTAACACCTATAGAAAGAATAGAAGAATTTTTAAAACATTATAAAGACACAAAAGAAGATAATGAGCAAAATTTAATTTTAGAATATTTTGAAGAAGAAAAAGAAAATGAAGATATTGCATCTCCATTATTTCAAAATATAATTAAAGGTTATTATGTTCCAACATATATTTCACCTTTTCTTCCTTCAAATTATCAATATGAAGATAAAGAAAGTAATAGAGAATCAGAGAATACTGTGTCTATTGAAAATGAAGGAATAAAAGAAAATGA
Source organism: Isotricha intestinalis (assembly GCA_023807065.1). Classification (NCBI taxonomy): domain Eukaryota; phylum Ciliophora; class Litostomatea; order Vestibuliferida; family Isotrichidae; genus Isotricha; species Isotricha intestinalis. The sequence continues at coordinate 31,295 of JAJJLU010000410.1, forward strand.
AGAACCAAATTCTAATGAAGAAGAAGAAAATTCTCTTTTAGAAAATGAAAATAATAATAATAATGAAATGTCTGTTAATGAAGAAGATCCCAATGAAATTGCAAAACAAGAAAAATTAAATTTATTTAAAATTAATTATTTTCAATATTCTAATACTTTAATTATTGAAGTTGGACAAAGATTATTTTTAAGTAATCCTAAATTTTGGCAAGATAAAATAGTAGAATCACCTTCAATAGCAAAAACAATGTTAATTCCTTTATTAACATATCAAATATATTATTTAATGCAATCTGTAATTTACAGTAATTCAGTTATACTTCCTTATTCAAGAGATAATTTAAAATTATTAATAACTTCAATAGACTTTTTAAGATTACTTTGTGAAGATCATAATCCTTTATTTCAAACAATGTTAATAGGAAATTATATTCCACTTGCAAAAAATCAAAAATTTGATTTTATTAAATTAATATTTGATTCTTCTTGTGAAATGACAAAAATATTTTCTCATGTTTCAAAACAAAAAGAAACTATTGAGCCTTTAGGTTTTATGGAACAATATGAAAGTTTAATTGATTTAGATGAAGAATTAAATGATTTTAGAATAGAAATTATTCAAGGAACAACTCAAAAAAATTTAAGTACTTTAGGTAATAATGAATTTTTTTCTGAATATTTAGAAACTTTTTCAAGGTTTTTAGAATTATTAGAATCTGAAGAAATTTTTAGTTCTCTTTGTTCTAATTTTGTTAGATTTGTTAACTGTTTCATTGAAGAAAATTTCGTTTACTCTGAACCTGATGTTAGTCCAATTACTAATGGTTTACCTCCTATTAAATTATTAAATAAAGGTGAAAATGCATTTATTTATTTATTAAAAACTTATGAAGTTAAATTAGGAATTGAAGAAGATAATTTTGATAATAATATTTTAAAAGATAAAACTGAAGTTGATTTAAAAAAATTAGGAGTTAAATGTTCTAAATTAAGGAAATATTTGTATGAAAATTATGAGTCATTAATAGAAAATCCATATTTTAAAATAGCTTTTCAAATTTTTGTAAATATAAAACATTTATCTGAATCTGATCATCCTAAGCAATCAAGTTATAAACAAATATTAGAAGATTTATCTTCTCCTCAAAATGATAAAGCAATAAATTCAGATTCTACTTTAATAGGAAAAGAATATTATCAATTTTGTTCATTTTTATTAATGAAAAATGATGTAATGTTTGGATTAGATTTTAAAAGATGGCATGGATTAGGAAGTTTATATGCAAAATTAATTCCTTTAGAAATTCAACAATATTCTAATTTATTAGCAACAGAAAAGAAAAAAGGAGAATCTTCAAATGAAATACCTAATGTACCTAATGTTCCAGAATTAGATCCTTTTACTGGAAAACATACTATTTTTAAAAATAAATCTATTAGTATTCATCCTGGAGAAAATGATAGTAAATTAATGATAAAAAGTTTACAAAAGAAAAAAACTGTTAGTGAACAATATATTGAAATTATTAAAGATACTGTTGATTCGATTAAATCTAAAATTGAACCTTCCTTATTAACTATTTATTATTTAAGACCTAAAGAAAGTGTTCTTATTAATTATAATGATGTTATTACTTTTTGTAATAAAGCTGATTATAAAGATTATTTCAAGAAATTATCAGGATTACTTGATTATTATTATACTTTATCTAATATTGTAGAAATGAGAAAAAGATATAGAAATAAAAAGTTATTATTACAATTATCAGAATTAGATCTTAATCAATTTGAAATTTATATTTTAATAGCAAGTTTCGTTCCTAATATTTTATTAATGTTTTCAGCACCAGGAAATTTTTTTTATTGGTTTATTCTTATATTTGAAATATTAGAACTTTTAGCAATTTTAGCTATAGTTGGAAATTACCTTTATTTTAAATATATAAATTTAAAATATATAATTCCAAAACAAGAAATTAAACAAGATTTAAATGGTGATAATAATGAATCTAATACTGTAATTATTCAAAATAATGAAAATGAAGATAATAATGATGAAGAAATTACATATTCTGATATTTTAGTATATTTAAAAGAACCAGAAATATTACCTTTCTTATGGACTTTCGTATTTGGATTTTTAGGTTTAATTTGGCCTTCATTTTTATCATTTCAATTATTTATATTATTTACAATATCATCAACAATGAAAAGTGTTTTAGACGCAATTCAAAATAGGTATAAACAATTTTTATCAACAGGTTTCCTTTTAATAATATTAATTTTATTTTATGCTGCTATTACATTATATTTCTTTAATATGAATGATGATGGAACTTATTTATGTCAAAGTTATCTTGAATGTTTCTTATATTTATTTAATAATGGAATGAGAGCTGGTGGATTACCTTTTGAAATGAAAATTGAAGAACAACCTGGTTTTTATACTGAATTTTTTTATTCTTGGATTTTTTACTTTTTAATTATTTTAATTATATTAAATATTGTTAATGGTATTATTGTTGATACTTTCCAAGAAATTAGAGAAAATAATAATACTTTATATGAAGAAAAAAAAAATACTTGTTTTATTTGTCAGTTAAATAGAACTTTATTTGAAAGTAATGGAATTAGTTTTGACGATCATGTTTTGAAAGAACATAATATTTTATATTACTTCTGTTATCTTTTTAAATTACATAAAACTGATGCTCATGATTTAAATTCTGTTGATTTTCAAGTTTATAATTCTATTAATAATAGTAAAGTTAATTTCTTCCCTATTGATAGAGCTAATGGAATTGAAAAAGAAAATGATGAAGATGATTAAATACTTAAATAAAGATTTTTATTATATTTAACTTTTGTTTTTAATTAAACTTTGAATTTTTTAATGTTTAAAAAAAATGAATTAATATTTTTTATTAGGGAAATATATTAAATAAATTTTGATCTATAAATCTTAATCAATCATCATTAATAATATATTTATTAATATTTCTTCAAAAATTATATAATTTAATTAATTTCTTTCCAAAAATTAATTAATATTAATTTAAAAACTTTACAACTTTTTTTTTTAAATTTTCAATTGGTTATTAATAATAATTCATTTAAAATTATTAATTTAATAATTTAAAACATTAAAATTTATATAAATGTCCAAAAAACAAAAAAAAATTATTTCCATATTTGAAAAATATGGATCATGTATAAATGAACAAATAATATCATCAAGAGGAAAAAAGAGAAATTTTGATATATCAAGAGATATAATTGAAAAAAAATCAGAAATAAAAAAATTGTTAACAAAGAAAATAGAAGGTGAAAAATTTATAGAACAAAAATATAATAAACCAACAGGTTTAAAATACGAAGAAGGATTAAAAAAAATATTTTCAACATATAATATACCTAATAATGATAAGCTTAATATAATAAATAAAGATCAACAAAAAAGAAAAAATAAATCAAATGAAAAAAATAGAAATATATTATTATCGTTAAATATAAATCAAAATAAAGAAGAAGAATTAAATAAAAGTAGAAGTAATTTACAATTAAAATTACTAAATACAAGTATAAATAAAAATGAAAAGAATGAATTAAAAAATATAAATAATTATAATGAATATAATTCATCGAAAAATAGTATAAATTTATTATTAAAAAAAAAGGAAAGTGATGATGAAAGTGAAGATAATGAAAAAATAAATGTAGATAAAAATTATTATTCACCAGAGTTAATAGGTCATAAATCATATTTAAAAAATAATATCGAAACTTTTTCAAATTCAACTCAAAGAGAAACAATAACAGCATTTTCAAATTCTCAAAGTAAGAATAAAAGGCTTATTCCAAAAATAAAAATTCCATCTTTAAAATTAAATTCAAATAATTATAATGATAATATTAAAACAAGAAATAATATTAAATTAAATAATTATTATGTAAAATCTTTAACAACAAGATCATCATCATCAAAAAGGAAAAAAAAGAGAAAAATAATAAAATCATTTTCAGAAAAGGAAAATTTTATAAAAGAAGAAAAAGAAAAAGCAAAAACAATACAAGTAAAAATGGATATAATAAAAATAAATCAATCAAAATTAAATAATAAATTATTTAAAATAATAGATAATGCAAGATATTTAAAACCATTATCAATAGAATTTAAAAGAGATGCAGAAGCAATTTTAGATAAAAAGTTAAAGAAAAGAAAAATAAAAGGAAAAACAAAAAAAGATGTTATTCATGCAGTTCGAATAGAAAATTCTTATGCTCATATGGGAAAAAAAAATAGAGAAATGATGGAATTTTCAGATAATTTTGTTAAATTAAGTGATCTTGCTTTTGAACAATTTGGGAGAAATATTCAACAACAATATTTAAAAAATGTTGGGAAAAAAAAAGAAAAATTAGATAAAGAAAAAAAAGAAAAAAAATTATTAGATGAATTAAGAAATAAGTTTAATAGTAATAATGATAAAATTGAAAAAAAGAGATTTAATTTTTATTATACTCTTGCTCAAACTAAGGAAAATATTGAAAAAAAATATTTTCAATAAATTTTAATTATTTTATTTAATATAGATATAATAAGTTAATATTATATTTCAAGTTTGTGTTATTTTAGTTTTTTTAAATTTAATGAATCTCCTATAAAATAATTGAACTCAAAAATTTATTAAATATATATTATTATTAAATAAAATTTCTCCCTAAAATTATAATTTACAACATTTATTTTTAATTTTCTTACTTTTGTGTTGATTTTTTATTTGAAAATTATTTCTTTCTTCTTTCCTTAAAACTTTATTTTCATTATATTTTTCTTCTTGAGATTTTTCAAAAATTTTATAAGCCATTTTTTCAAAAGCAATATCAATATTATTTCCATTTTTAGCAGAAACTTCAAGAAAGAAAGTATTTTTATCTAAACTAAATTGTTCTCCATCTTCATAAAAAATTTCTCTTTTATTATTCATATCACTTTTATTTCCAATAATAAAAATAATAATATCAGAAGGAGCACAATCATAAATATCTTTAATCCAATAATTTATTTTATTAAAAGATTCTCTATTAGTTATATCATAAACTAAAAAAGCTCCATGAGCATCTTTATAATATTGTCTAGTTATTGTTCTAAATTTTTCTTCTCCTGCTGTGTCCCATATCATTAAATTTGCTATATTATCTTTATCTATTATTACTGTTTTTTGCTTTTGTTCTGCTGTTAATGTACATTCATAATTTTCAAAAAATAATTGTTTTATATAACGATTAATTATTGATGTTTTTCCTACTGATGAATCTCCTAAAAATATTATTTTATAATTAAATCTATTTTTTGTTTCTAAAGGTTTGTTTAAACTTTTAAGTGATTTTAATGAAGGTTTTTTCTCTTTTGATTTTGGTTTTCCAGGGTTTTGTAAATTGTTATTTTTTTCATTATTATTATTATTTTCTTCTAATTTATCATTTTCATTTTGTATTTGATTTGAAAATCCTAAGGGGTTGTTTAGAAAATCATCATTTATTTCTGTAAATCTAGGTATCGGCTCATTAGAATTGTGTTCAAGATTATTCTCATAAATATCAAATATATTATCTTTCTCTTTGATTTTTTCATTTTTTTCTTGTTCAACGATATCTCTCATTTTATTTTTATTTTTAATAATAAAAATAGTTTATATATATATATTATCTCAATTGTTGATATATATAATTAAATATTATAAAAGTTCTAAAAATATTATAGATATATTTGAATAAGAAGGAAATTCTTTAATACTTAATTGAATAAATAAATAAACTAAAATAATCTTTTATCTATAGAATATAATCAATATAATTTAGAAAAATATAAATATCTAATTAATGAATATCTTAGAAAGAATATATTTTTATTTACTTGATTTCCTTATTACAACTAAATCATTATGACTGTTAAAATTATTTTTCTTTTTATTATTAATAGTAAATTCATCCTTCAAAATACAAGCATATAATTTAAAATCAGAACCTCTAGAAGCATAAATATTTTTAGATAATTTTCTTTCTTTAACATTCTCAGCATAATATTTTTTAATCCATTCATGTTCCAAAACATTTTTAATATTAATCCTTTCTTCATAATTTTTATTCATTAAATCCTTAATAAACTTAATTCCTTCCTTAGAAACATTTTCCCATTCTTTCCCATTGAATTCAACTTCTTTTTCCAAAGTATATTTAATTAAATCTTTTTTATCAGGAAAATCAAAAGGTAATTTATTAGAAAATAAATAATAAGTAATAACTCCAATAGACCAAATATCAGCTTTAAAATCATATTTATTTTCCATAATAACTTCAGGAGCAGCATAACCAGGAGTTCCATAACTTTCACTACATTTTTCACCAGGACCTAAAATTTTACTTAAACCAAAGTCTAATATTCTTATATCTGAAAATAATGTTGATTCTGTCATTACTATATTAGTTAATTTTAAATCTCTATGTATTATTCCTAAATTATGCATTGTATATACTGCTGTTGATAATTTATGAATATAATTTACTACTTCTTTTTCTTTTAACTTTCTATTTATCTTTTGTAAATAAAAATAAAAATTACCTCCTGGACAATATTCCATTATTAAATCTATTTTTTTTGATGTTTCTATTATTTTATATAATTTTATTATGTTTGGATGATGACATATTTTTAATATATCTATTTCTGTTTTTACTAAGTTTAAATCATTCTCTGATAATGTTGTTTTATCTATTCTTTTTATTGCTACTTGTTTATTTGTTTCTTTATCATAACCTAAATAAACTTTACTAAATTTACCATTTCCTATTTCTTCATTAATAATATATAAATCTTCTGTGATTTCATAATTTGTTACTTTTTTTAATATATTTATCCAATCTTCATATATATGAATATCATCTGATAAATACATATGGATTTTTTTATTTGGATTTACTAATAAAAATATATAATATAATTTATTATTTATTATTTTTATATTATTTTCTTTATTAAATTCTAAAAATAATCCATTTAAATTATGCATTCCTCGATGAAATTTTGATTTTTTTGTTTTAAAGTAAAATAAATCTTTGTTATATAATTTAAAATATAATTTTTTTAATTTATGTGAAGGAAAAGTTAATTTATAAAGATAAGATTCATATCTATCATCATTATTTAATAATTTATTATTTTTTTTTGGATATTGATTATCATATTTAAGTCCTTCATATTCATCTTCATAATTTTCTTCACTATAAAAATCTGAATCTTCATTATTTTCTTTTGATTGATTTTCATTATCTTTTATTAAATTTTGAATTTCAATATCTTTTAAAATTTTACAAGCATAAATTATTGTTGGTATTGTTTTTCTTAATTTTAAAAATCCAGCACTTGTTGCCATTAATCTTATTTTTTCATTATTATTTGTTTCTTGTAATATTGGAGTTGAATTTGGTCTTATATAATTATTCTTTAATTTCTTTTTATCATTATTTAAAATTAAAGTTGCTTTTTCTTTAAAATTTGAATTTAAGGCAAATAATTGTTGATTTGAGCCATTTGTTTTTATGTTTAATTTATTATCATCATATTTTTTTTCTTTCTCACAATTTGTATCCATTTGTATTATAACATTATTTGAATAATATCTTTTATGTGATTTTTTATTTAATTCATTATTTTGTTTTTCTTTTGAATTATATTTTGTTATTTCTTTGAAATCTTCATTCATTAAATCATTTTTTTCTTTAACATCACTTATACTTTCAATATTAACAACTCCTTCAATTTCATAAATATTACCTTTAGATTTATTTATATAATTTATATAAAATAAATCAATTTCTTCATTATCAAAAGGTTTTTTTTCATAAAAAAAAGAAATAATAGGAATAATAAGTTCATAATTTTCTTCTTCTAAAATACATTTAAAAAAATGTGTTAAATCCATTTTTTCTTTTTTTCCAAAAATATCATTTAAAGCTTTAAATAATTCTTCTTCTAAATTAATCATTCCTTCAAAATTATATAAATTAGGAATATAAGATAAAACAATTCTAATATCATCTCTATTAATAAAACCATCATTATTAAAATCATAAAAACGAAAAATAAATTTAATTAATTTATTAGGACTATCAGAAAATAATAATGACATTCCTTCAATAAATTCTTTAGGAGATAAGTAATTATCTTTATTCGAATCAAAAATATTAAATAGTCTAACATTTATTAATCCTGGAAGAGGAAAATATTGTGAAAAAGATGTTCTATTTATTCCATTTAATTTCTTTGATGATTGATTAGATAATTCTTTCCAAATTTCTGATAAATATAATGTGAACGGAATTATCGATTTTACTTGATATTGAGATAAAAAAGTTTCTATATGAGAAATACTTATTCTTTGATATTTATCTTCTTTTTTTAATAATAATAAATTGGAGCGAGGCATCATTGTTTTTAATTTTGGTTTGTCTCTTTTTATTTCTTTTGGTATTGAACTCATTCCTATTTTTAATACAAATATTTAAAAAATTTTTCTTTATTATAAATCTATATATATTATATAAATTAATTTAAAATATTTTTTTTAATTATTTTTTATTTTTTCTTTAGATTTTGGTTTTTTTGAGTTTGAATTTTGTTTTTTTGATATATTTTTTTCTATTTCATTTTTTATTTTTTTTTTTATTTTAAAGTTATCTAAAAACCCTAATTTTGTAAAGAGTTCATTTTTACTTTTTTTATTGTCTGAACTTTCATTATTATTATTTTTTCCATTATTTTTATTTCTACTTATAAAATTTCTTAAATTATTTTTAATAGTTTCATGATAATTTTTTGTTGTATTAAAATCTATTAAACTTTTATTATTAATCTCTTTTTTTCCTATCTTTGATTTAAATGCATTTCTTAAGATATTTAAGTCTTTATTATCAATATCTCTTGTTGTCATTAAAAAATTATTATTTACAGAACTTGAATTTATCATAGATGTTTTATTTCTTTTTTTTATTTTAACTTTATTATATTTATTTAATTTGTTATTTTCCTTTAAACTATTTCTTTTATTATTTAAATTGCAATTACTATCACTTCTTTTTTTATCTTTTTGATTTATATTTTTATTTTTTGAAAACTTTAATCTACCTATGTTATCATTAAAAAAAGTAATATTTGGAGATAGTTTAGAATTTTTTTTAATTACATAAATAATATTTTTACAATTAAACTTCTTATAATTTATATTTTCTTTATTTAATTTAATTTTATTTTTATGTTGATCAATTATTTTACTTTTAGAATTATTAATATTTGAACTACTTATATTAATATTATTACTTCTTAAATTTGAAATACTTTTCTTAAAAGTATTTCTTGCAGTTAAAGGCGATTTAATATAATTTTCATTTGAGGAAATAACAGGATTAATTTTCCCGAATCTATAATTTAAAGGATTATTAATATTTTGGGAAATATTATTATTACTATTTGATTTATGATATGTATAATTATTTAAATTAATTGAAGATGAATTTTTAGTTTTTGAATATGTACTTATATTATGCTTTGAAAATGTAGAATATTCTCTTCTACTTGTTGCTCTCATTTTATGAGATGAATTATAATTTCTTTTAGTAAACATTAAATTTTTTTTTGTTAATTTTAATAAATTATATTCTAATTTTTCTATTAAACTCCTTTCTGTATTAGGAATATTACTTTCATTATTTCTATCTTTCGATATATTTTTTTTTGAATAAATATTTAAAAGTTTATTATTAGAATGAATCCATTTAGAACTTATTTTAGTGAAATTAGAAGAGTTATTTCTATATAAATTAGTCACTGAATTACTTATATATCTTTTTAATATATTATTACCTAGATTTAATGGAGATTTAATATTATCATTTGAAATTCTACGTGAAATTTTATTTGAATATGAAGAAATACCATCAATGTTAAAATTATTACTTGTCTTTTTATTTTTTTTTTCAAATTTCTCAATTTTATTAATTATATCATTTATTTTTTGATAAAAATTTTGATCATCAATTTTATAATTATCTCTTTTTATATTAAATAAAATTTCAATATCTTCTTTATTAGTAGCATTAAAAATAGAATCAAAGACATCAGTAGAAAAAACCTCATTTCTTTCTTTATTAAAAGTATGAGAAGAATTATCAATAGTTTTATTTTCAATTTGTTCTTGTATATCAATCATTCTTTGTTTTTTTTGAATATTTTTATATAAATATCTACATTCTGGGATTGAAGTATAATTTGGGTAAATTTTTGAATATATATTATAATATTCAATAAATTTTGATAATCTTCTTACACTTTCATATTTTTTATAATATCTTTTAAAAAATTCACTATTATCATCATATATTAAATAATCTTTAAATACTGCTACTAAATGTGTTTTTTCATTATATATAATATCATTTATTATATTAATTAAGAAGTCTTTAGGTTTTATATTATATTTTTTTATTAATTTATGATATCCATATTTTTCAAATTTAAAGCTTTCTTTTTTAACTTGATTTCTTGATTGAGGTTTTATTAATAATTTTTGGTAATTTTTATTATGATATTCTAAAGACATATTGAAAAGTTTTTAAATAAGTTTAAATTAAAATTTTTTTAAAATTTACATAAAAAATTTTGATAAATTTTATTCTTTTAAAGACTAAAATAGAATAAAAAAAATGAGTTTAACAACCATTGAAAATAAAGTAAATATAAATTTTAGTTAAAAAATAGAATACACATAATTCAATAAAGCAAAAATTAAAATCCAATTTAGAAATATCTTTAGATTCTTATTTATTAAATTCTCTAATTCTTAAAAATAAAAATAGAAGGAATAAAAACATTAATAAAAATAATTCCACAATTTCATTTTCACAAAAAAATGAAAATCAAATTAAAAGAAATATTTCAGATTTAAATGATTTTTTTTTTGATTCATATCAAAATATTTCAAATTCATTTTTAAAACCAGAATGTAGATCAAAAGAAAAAAAAGCATCAAATAAAAAGTTAACTAAAGATAACATTACTAAATTTGTAAATAAATTTAAAACAAAGAAAGTATTAATTGCAAATAAAACAAATAATAATTTAATTTATTCCTTTTCTCCAATAATATCTCAAAGAGTTGATAATTCTTTTGAAAAATCAATAAAAAATATTAATTATATAAAAAAAGAACTTACATGGGAACATAAGCAAAAACCAATTAGAAGAGTCTTTTCCAGAGAATATGAAATAGAAAAAATAAATAAAATTTTAGATAAAAATAATAGTTTTAAATCAAATGATAATGAAATAAAAAATAATGTTTTAAAAAATCATAATTTAAGAAAATATCATAATTATTCTTCAAGTTTAACTTTAAATGGTTTTAATAAAAATAACAAAAATATTTTTAAAGAAAATAATTTAGGAAAAAGAAGTATTTATAATATTAAAAAATTTGAATTTAATCAAAATTATTTGAAACCTTTCAAAAAAGAAAAAATTAATAAAATATTTCCTCAAAATGAAGTAGAAGAATTTTCTAATGGATTAATGTTTTCTCCTTATTTTTAATAAGGAAAATATAAATTAATTTAATCATTCATTTTTTTTGTTAAATATATAATTTTTAATAATTTAAAATCAATTCATAACATAAAAATATTCCTTTTAAACATTTTTTATTTTTAAACATTAATTGTATTTCTTTTTCATTTAATTATTTTTTCATTATTTTTAGTTTTAAATATGGAATAAATCATAAGAAAAAAGAATGAATAAACTTAATATTTTATTTTAATTAAGAATCTTTAGAAATAAACTTTTTTAAAATAGAATTTTATTTTTAATATATTTTAAAAAATAAATGAAAAACAAATTATTTTTTTTTATTAAATTATTTTTTTACTTTTTTATTCATTATTATTTTCTTTATTTAATTCATTTTCAATTCCATTTAATTCTTTATTTTCTTTATTATCATTATTATCATTATTATTTTCATTATTTTCATTATTTGAATTATTTGAATTATTTTCTTCTTGATTTAAATTATTATTTGTATTATTATATATATTTAAATTACTTGGTTCAGTTGTTCCACCATAATTATTTTGAAAACCTGAATAAGTATCTCTTATTTGTCTTTTATTTAATATTCTATTATTTTCAGTAAAATTTTTTTCAGTTTTTTGTTGTTGACTTAAATCTAATCTTTTATTATAAAATTTTTTCTCAAGTATTTCTAACTCTTTTTCTTTCTTTATATTCATTTCATTAAATTCTTTTTCAAATTTTTTTTTTAAAATTTCTTTTTCTAATTCATGTCTTTTACTTTTATTTAATGTTTCTTTTTGAATTTTTACTTGTTTTTCTTTTTCTTTTTTTTCAATATCTTTCAATTTAATTTTTTCCTTTTTTTTTCTTATAATAGAAGCATCATTAAACTTTTGAAATTTAACTAATTGTTTTTCTTCATTATCTAATTTAATATATTCAGCTGAAGGTCTATATTTATTATCTTGATTCATTTTTTCTTCTAATAAATTATATAAATCATTCATTTCTTTATTTTGTCTTTCTGTTATTTCTTCTCCTGCTTTTTGAGTTCTTTCTTCTAATTCTTTAAATCTTTCATTCCATATTCTATTAAATTCTTCTATTTCAGTTTTATAATTTAATTCTAAATTTTCATTTTCTATATTTTGTCTTTGTTCTAAATCTTTTTTACGCTTTTTTTTTATTAATTTTTTTAAATCCTTTATTTTTTCCTTACATAATTCTGCTTTTTCATATTGACCATTTTCTGCATATTCATTTAAAAGTTTTTCATATTCTATTAATTGAGAATTATAATCAGATTCATTTATTATATTTTCATCTAATTTTGACATTAATATTTTAATTTCATTTTATTTTTTATTTTTATAAATTTTTATAAAATAAATAAAAGAATTTAATATAAATTAAATATTAAATTACATATTTTGTGTAAACATTGTATCTAATTGATTGATTTCATCATGAAGTTTTAAAACTTCATTATCTTCTAATAATTTATATTCAAAAACACAAAAAGTTAATTGTCTTTCAGATAAATTATATTTAATAAACAAAGAATCATTAACTATTAATTTAATTAATTGTAATTTCAAATGAACTTTATCTTCATTTATATCTTTTATTTTAATTATATCTTCCTGAAATTTTTTAGTTTCTTCTTTTAATTTATTTCCATAAAATAAATAAGCTTCTTTTGCTATTTTTTTTTCAGGAATTTTATTAATAAAAATTGGTTTATCATATTCATAAAATAATTTTTCTATTTCATTAGTTGATAATTTAGTTAATTCTTGTTCAATTTGTTGATAAGTTATTTTATTATTTAACTTATCTAAAACATTTTTAATAGAAGTTGAATATAAAAGATTTTGTTTACCTAAATAATCTTGAGCTAATTCTTCATATTTTTTTATATCATTCATAAATTTCCTTCTTTCTTCATTTAATTTATATAAATTTGATTCTTCTAATTTTTCATATACTTTATTAATATGTGAAGAAATTAAAACTGCTAATTGAGGAGTTAAAGTATTATTTGAAATTAATAATTCCATATTTATTCTTTTTATCATTTCTGATTCTTTTTCTTCTTCAGATTCTTCTTCTCCAAAAAAAAAATCAAAAATATAATATCCACTTGTTAAAAATACCATTGATGATGCTCCTACCATTAAATAATATAAACTTCTTTTATCTAAAAGGAAACTCATCTAAAAAATTATATTTTATTTTTTTATTTTTTTATATAAATAAAATTGAAATTTTAGTTTAAAAAATTAAAAATCAAAATTGTTATTGTTAATCTAGCCATAAAAAGTAAAATATTATTTATAATCTCTAAAAAATTAAATAAATTATTTTATTAAATAAGCTGAAAAAGATAAAAATAATAAAATAATTTATTTTCTAATGTCTTCTTTAAATGATGAAGTATATAATGAATTTCTAAATTTAATTACAAGAGAAAAAATAATAAACTTTCCGAATGAATGTATTAAATATAAAGAAAAGCATCATATAAAAGAACATGGAGATAGAATTCCAAAAACACTTTTTTTAAATATTTTTGAGAAAATGTTTTATTCTCCTAAATATTATTTTAAAGATTTATTTAATTTATTTTTTGATAAATTTTGTTGTCAAAAATGTTTATTTAAACAAGAAAATACAAAAGATTTATATTCTTTAAGAGAAATAATTCCAATAGAAGAAATTGAAATATATAATGTTTCTTTAGCTTTATTAACTTTTTTCAAAACAGATTTTGAAAATAAATTAAAAATATTATTTGAATTAACGGATTATGATAATGATGGATTAATAAATGAAAGAGAAATAAAAAAAATGTTTTTTAATATGAATTTATTATTTTCTTCAGAATCATCAGAATTTAAATCAAATTCAAATTTAATTTACCGTTCTTTAGCAAATATAAAAGCATCAAGATATTATAATATGTTAATGTTTAATCCAGGAGGATTATATAATATAATTCAAAAAGAAAAATTTATTCCTTTTGATGTTTTTTATAATAGTATTAAAAAAATAAAAGATTATAAATATTCCTTATTTCCTTTTCATATTAGTTTAAAAGAATATTTAGACACTCCTAAATCAGAAATTGAATATTTAATAAAAGAAAATAATGTAAATGATTTTATTACAGTTTCTAATAATTTAATATCTCATAATAATAATTCTTTAAAATTAATTCATTCTAATTCAGAAAGAACTTTTTTAAAAAAATTATTTGATGATAAAAACAAAAAGAAAAATTTCATTCAATTATTTTTAGAAAAGAAAAAAAAAGAAAAGGAAAAAGAAAAGCTGTTTTTAAATAAATTTATGAAGAAACAAAGTTGTCCAATTACATCAATAATAAAAAGGAATTTTTTTCATCAAAATTCTGAAATTTTAACATCATCAACAAAGAATTATTCATCAAAAAAGTCAAATTTAAATCAATCATCATCAAGATTAGATAATAGTTTAAGTAGTATTGAAACAAAAGAAAAAAAGAAAAACTCCTTAAATTATATAAATAGAATAAGAGCAAAAAGTGATGATATAATAAATAATGAAGAATTTACTTATGAAAAAGCAGATTATGAAAAATTTAATTCTATTGAATTTCCACCTTGTAAAATTAATACTTATAAAAACAAATATAATTATGATTTAATTTTACCAAAAATTAAAATTGTTGAAAAAAATGATAATGACAATGATAATGAAAATAATAATAATGAAAATCATTCTTATTTATTAAAAACTTATGATGAAATTCAAGGAGATATTAATAAAATATTATCTAGAAATCAATCAATTACAGAAAGAGAAAAAAACTATATTAATAATATAATGCATAAAATTAAATATAAAGCAATGAAAATTAAAAAAAAATTAATTTGTGAAGGTCCTAAAATTTCATCAAGTTTTTATAAAGTATCTAAATACAATTAAATAAATAAAATATAAATATAATTTTTTATCGACAAAAAAATTATTTAAATTAAATTTTATTTTTTCTTTTTGATTTTAGGTAATTTCTCTTTTTTATCATTTCCTTTCACTTTATTACCTTTTCCCTTTACTTTTCCTTTCTTTTTTCCAAGTTCTTCAAGCATTGCTGCGCTGAAAGCATCTTCTTCATTCATTTTATTTCTTTCCCATTCTATATCTTTTAATTTTTCTATATTAATAAAATAAATATTATTATCTTGACAAGCTGAAAATAAGAATTTATCCATATAATTATAACAATAATTTATATTATCTTTACCACATTTTATTCTAAAAAGCATATTTATTCTATTTTCATTTTTTATTTCTTTTAATTCACATAATCTCATAAAATTATCATTATCAAAAATAATAAATTGATTATTAAAAGGAATCATATAATCAAAATCAATTTTTTCAATTGTACTATAAGTATTAATATAATCAAATTCCTTATTAAATTTATATATATAAGTAGAATTACCAAGAAGATAAAATTCTTTATTTACTTTTATTATTTGTTTATTATCATTATATTTAAAAGTATAATGATTAAATGATATTGGTTCTTTAGATATATCAATAACTAATTTATAAGGTTCATCACATAAAAAAATTAAATTTTTTCCTGTTTTCTTTTCAACTGATTCTATTTTTGTTATTATACAATCTAAATTAAAATGATATATAGAATAACCATTTTCAATATTATATACTTTTACTATTGAAGTATCACTTGCAGAAACTAAAAATTTTAATTCTTCTATATAATATAAAGCTGTTATTTTTTGAATATGACCTAATAAAATAAAATGAAGAGAATAACTATTATAATAATTTTTATCATTTATTTGATTTTGTTGTTGTTCTTCTTCTTTTTTTTGCTTTTCTTGTTTTTCTACTAAATAAACAATTATTAATCCATCTTCATATCCTAAAAAAATAAAATTATTTGATATTAAACTCCTTGTTATTCTTATATAATCTCCTTTTGGAATTTTTGGAATTTGATGTCTATTACTTATTAAAAGGTCATCATTTGGTCTTACTAAATTACATTTTTCTATTACTTTTATTTCTTCTGTTTCTTTGTTAAATAACCATTCTATTATTTGACCATCATCTGATAATGATATAAAATGGTCTTCATCATTAAAATCAAAATGATATATATTTAATACATTGTTTGAGTGAGTAGTTACTATTTTTACATTATCAGAAGGGAATAACATTTTTTTTAAATTATGAAATATATTTTATTTAATTAAATAATTATTTTTCTTTCTCTTTAATAAAAAGTATTAATGATATAAAACCCAAAAAAAACATTAGTATTAAAATCAACAAACAATTATTTTTATAAAAATAAAATATGAATATTCCTATATTCCACATTTTTACATTTTTCCTTATTTTCCTTCCCTTAATCAAAACTCAACAAGAACCAAAATTAAACTAATGTACCTAAATAAGAATTAGACAAAAATGAAAGTCACGAATATTATATATTAACTATAGATAATTTTATTTTAAATGTTGATGATAAAATGCCAAAGATGTTAACCTTTTATATAAAAGAAAATAAGTCAAATATAGAAGATGGAGAAGATATTTTTTCAGTTCCAGATGTTTATGTTTCTAAAATAAATAAATATCCATCAAATCCAGCAACTTCAGAATGGAATAGTGAAAGATATGGAAATGATATTTTAACAATTTCAGATATAAAAGCTAATGATACTTTTTATGTTGGAATATATTGTGAATTTAAATGTAGATATACTATTTGGGATTTTTTTTAATTTTTTTTGTCGAATTTTTTGAATGTTTTTTTCTATTAGAAATTAGTGAAGGATTTAACTCAAAAGTAGTTTTCAAAGAGTTTAATAAGATAAAAAATAAGTAAATGACTGATATATAGAATATTTATGTTTTAATTTTAATTTTAAATGTTCATCCAATGAAAAGGAAATCATTAAATTCATTATCAAAATTAAAAAAACTAATTTTTTTTTTTATATTTTTTATTTATGTATTATTTAAAAAAAATTTAAAATTTATTGTTTTTTAAAGTCTAAATATATTTTAAAATTAATTTTAAATTGAATTCTAATTTAGAACTACCATTCACCTTAAACTTCATTATGCATCAGGATCATCTACTTGGAGTAACTGACCATCAGATTTTAGGATTTCATTTTTTTGAGGTTCAGGTTCTATTTTTTTCTCTTCTTTTTTCTTAGGTTTTTCTTTTTTCTTTTTGTCATCTTCTTTATTTAAATTTTTACAAACAAAGAAAACAATTGCACCTAAAACAGCCAAAATTCCAATAATAACAATTGCAATCCACCATTTAGATTTCTTCTTAGGAGTTGGTTTTCTAAATACATTGGTTGGAGTATAATTTTCAGTATATGTTTCTCCATAATATTTTCCTACTTTTAATGTAATTATATCATAATCTAATATTTGTGGACTCTCTTCATTTGACATTGCTGACAATGCTACATAAAATGTGTTGTCTTCATTTATACCATTAATAGGAATAATATCATATATTGAATCAGATTCATTTCTTTCAATTATAATGTCTACAATAGGTAATGCTGGGTTTGTAAGAGAATCAATATCTTTTATATCTTCAATTTCACTTAAATTATAAAGTCTTAATCTATATTGGTAATCTACATTAGTTGGACCTCTAATAATTTCTGGTTTTCTTACTTTTAATTTATATGTCATATTATAATCAACTACCTCAGATTCTATAGTTGGGATACTTTCTGGTAAATTAAATATTGTAAAATCATCTAAACTATCTGCAGTTTCATATTGAACAATTGTTTCTAATTCTGTTTCATCTAATTTTCTTTCTGACAGAAGTCTATTTATAGATTCTTGTAAATGTATCAAAAGAAGTCTTAAACCAATTTCGGCATCATTTTTTAGTAAGTAAGTTCTTCTTCTTCTATAAGTTTTTGTTATAAATTCTGTGAATGTTTCATTTTTTATATCATTTGGTTTTTGTGTCTCAAGTTCAGTTTCACTAAAATATTGCTTTATTACTGGAATATAGGAGTCTACATAGAAGAATCTTATTCTCATTGCATGCTTTTCGTTTGAATTTAAGTTAAATATTGTTATTGTTTTATTCACTTGATATATCTTAGAATCATCATCTTCACTCTCTACATTATAGATGATTTGATCAGTTTCATTTCTTATAGCTGTTGGCTCGTTTGAGGTAAAATTATTTTTGAAGAATATCTCTACTTTACATAACTCAGAATTAGTAGAATATATTTCAAAGAAAATATAATAATTTTCACTACTATACATTAAAGATAAATTTGCATTTAAAATAAAAGCATATTGAGAGTGGTCAAACTCATATTCCGATAAATTAAATTCTAGGTTAGTTTGTTTATTATCAATTATTTTATTATAAAGATAATCTTTAGAAGCGATTCCTGCATTAATATTTATATTTAATTCATCATTTTCATTGCCTGTAATATTAATTCTAAATAGTATATTTTTATCATAATTTTTAGGGATTTTTAAATATGCTAAAATTGGGAATAATTCACCTTTATAGTCTAAATCATATTTTAATGTGGTGGTGTTTCTTGTGATATCTAGATAATGAAGATTTAATTTTGGATTTGGAGATGTTCTATATCTTATTAAAGTAGTAGCATCATTATTACCATTAAAAGTAAATAAAACATTATTATCATACCATTTATGAGCAATATTTGTATCATCAATAGAACTTTCATCATAATCAAACTTTAAATTACCTCCTTTTGTAATATTTATAAATTCAGCATATTGTGAATAAATTCCATCGAAAGTAAATTTAGTAACATTTCCTTTTGAATATATTAAAACATCAGAATTAGGAATTGGATATTTATTTCTGGATGATGGATATTTTGTTGTAATAATAACTATATTTCCAACAATATCATTAGATTTTAATTTTGTTAATAAATATTGATCTTTCGATTCATTAACTATTATATCTTTAATATGAAGATTATTTTTAGTTGTTCCATTAAAACCTAAATTCACATTTCCACTTTGAACTGTGTTATAATCTGTTAAAATTGAAGTCACATTTAAACTTTTTGGATAA
>JAJJLU010000411.1:0-50970 GCA_023807065.1 Isotricha intestinalis
CCCCAATCCCCAATCCCCAATCCCCAATCCCCAATCCCCAATCCCCATAATGCTTTTTATTAATTTGTCATTTTTTGAGTTATTTTTTTATTAAATTAAATTAAATATTTATAAATAATAAATTTATTTTTTTTGAATTTCTTTAACAACAACTTTTTGGTTTATTTGAATTAAATTTCTTAGATTTTTTAGAACCTAATTCCTTATATTTTTTAGAATCTAAACTAATATTATTTTTAGTATTTGAATTCCCAAATAAAAATTTATCATAATAATCTTGAGTTAATATATTAATCATATCTTCGATACATTGATGATCTTTTCCAGATGTAGAAAAAGCTTTAGAATTAATACTATTTGCAAAATTATTGATATCAATTAAATGAACTTGTTCTTTTTCAATTAAATCACTTTTATTAGCAGCAATTCCAATAACAATATCATTAATATTAATAACATTGTCAAAAGTAGAATACCAATCTTTTAAATTAATAAAGCTTTTTTTATTTGTAATATCACAAACCATAATTCCAATATCTGAATTTTGAATAAAATTTTTTGTTATTCCTCTTAATCTTATTTGACCTGGAGTATCCCATATTTCTAATTTTATTTTTTCTCCTTTAATTTCTATTTCTTTTGTTTTATATTCACTTCCTAATGTTGTTAAAGTTTTGTCTGAAAATATATTGTTAAAATATTGATTTAATATTGTAGTTTTTCCTACTCCTGTGTCACCTGCTAAAATTATTTTTATTTTTCTTAAATTTTTTGACATAAACTTTTTATTATTTATCAATAATTATATAAATTTAAATTATTATATTCATATTTGTGTACAATATTTATTCTTAAAACAAATTTTATATATGATTTTTGTGGTGCCATAATAAATTAAAAATGATTATTATGAGTTTATGTTAAAAAAATAAAATTAGTAAAAAATATTAATTAAATATTTAAATTAATTTAATAATTAAAAATCATCTTCATTTAATCCTTCATCTTCATCATCATTATGAATAGATTCAAATTTATCAGAAGATTGTTTATGACTCGTTAAATTTTTACTTTCAATATTTTGATTATCATTAGATAAATTATCCATAATTTCATCTTCAAAAATAGCATCTCCACCTTCTTCATTATCATTAATATTATTATTATTATTATTATTATCATTTTTTTCATTTAAATCATTTTCAATTTTGATTTTATTTTTTTCTAATTTTTTAGCATTTTCTTCTTTTTCTTTAGTAGTTTTAAAAGCTTGAGTTAAAGATAATTTTCTTCTTTTTTTTTGAGTATTATTTTCATTATTTTTATTTTCATTTATTTTTTCATCTTTTCTTTTAAAACCTAAAAATGGAATTTCAGGTTTTAAATTAGAATTTTCTTCATTTGAATGTTCATTATTAAGATAATATTGAAATAAATTATCAGAATAAATTTGAAAATTATTCTTTAATAAACTATTATCTGTTGGAGGCATTAATATATTTGGAGTGTCTGGTATTCCAGGTAATTCTATTTTATTTACTGAATTTGCTAAAATTTTTAAATCTTCTACATTTAATTTATTTTTATATAATATATTTTGCTTAAGTTTAACTGCTAATTTTACATCTTCAATATTTATTTTATTTCTATTTGCTAATAACATATTTTTCTTTGAATCATTTAATAAATCTGTTATGTATGTATTTAGAAATTCACTCATGAAATTTAATGTATTTTTTTCATATTCTTCTATTCCCAAGGAATCAAATATTTTTCTTAAGGTTAATATATCTTTTGGAACGTTTCCTTTGTCTAAATTTTTTGAATTTAGAATATTCATTTTTTTTTTTTTTGAATTATTGATTTTTATACTAGATAATTATTAATATATTATTATTTTAATGCTTAATTTAGTTATTAATTTCTCATTAAGTTTTTAAATTTTTTAAATTTCTTTCATCAAAGAAATTAATAGAATTCAATATTTCATTTAAATAATAGCAAAAAATAATATATTAGATGAAAAAAATTAAATATATAGATTAATTAAATTCAATTGAAGATATTAAAGGTAAATTGTAATGTTTAGTCTTAAAGGCTTTTTTTGAATCATTTAAAGTTTGAATCCATTTATCAACGGATAATTCAACTTTTTCATTGAAAGTTTTTTTAAATCTATTAGAAAAATTATTATAAGAAAAAATAGAATTTCTTCCTTTATTAGTTAAAAAAAGAAAATTAACATCATTATATATATTTTGATCTTCATCAAAGCTAACTTTTATATTTGTTGGATCTGCATAAGAAGAATATAAAGTATTACTTTCTGAATCATCATATAATTTTAAACTATTTGGAAATGAAATTTTTTTATTTAAACTTCTATTTGATTTTATTTCTTTTCCTAAATATAATGTTTTAAATTTTAATTTTGAATAATTTAATTGACTTTTTATTGAATTACTCATTCTTTTCTTACTTTTTGTTTTTTTTATTTTTTTTAAATATAATACATTTGTTTTATCTAATTTTATTACAGATCTTTTTTTTTTTAATTTAATTTTTTTTGTTTCACTTTTTTCCTTTTCAAATGAATTTTTAATTGAATTTAAATAAGAATTTGTTTTATGTATAAAAGAAGGATTTAAATTATCTAATGATAAAAATAAATTTTTTTGAATTTTTAAATTATTATTTCTCTTTTTATTATTTCTTTCAGTTAAAGAACTAATATTAATTGGATTTTTTTCTAATAGATTTGCTATTTCTTCAATTTTTTTAAATTTTTTTTTTTGAAAATTTTTAGATAAATGAAAATAATTATATTCAAATCTTAATGACATATCTTCATATTTTTGAAGAAATTCATTAGAATTTTGGAATGAAATAGAATAAAATTGAAATAAATTTTTTTTAAGTAAATTTGATATTTTTTCATTAAAAGTAAATGGATTAAATCGAAAAATAATTGTATTAGGATCTTTACAAATAATAGTATTAGTATATTTTTTGTCAGGATTAAATAAAGAATCAAGTCCAAAGAAACTTCCTTTATTATAAAAATTAATATATTTATTATTTATTACATTAGCACATTCACCAGAATAAATTAAATAAAAATAATTGGCTTCTTCATTAATAGAATAAATTTGTTCATTTAATTTAGGATAAATTTTAATCCAGGAAAAAAAATATAAATTTAAAGTTTCTGGAGGAAATGAAGTAAAAAAAGGTAATCTAGTACAAATAAATTTTTTATATTCATTATCAACTTTTAAGAAATTTTTTTGTAAACTCATATTAAAAGATTTTTTATCTAAAACTAAAACAAGCGAATCTTCACTAGAAATAAAGCAATCAATACTATGAGGAGTAAAACTAATTAAATTATTTTGAGAAATAAATCTTTCAGAAGTAATTTTATAACATTCATTTTCAGTATCAAATTCATTTAAATGAAAGGTTGATATTCTTGGAGTTGACGAAATGGTTTTTTGAATATTAAAATCTAAATCTTTAACTGAATTTTTTAATGCAGGTCTTCTAAAAGTTTTTCTTTTAATTATTTTTTCACTAGGATCTTTAAATATAATTTTATTATCACTATGTAAATAATCTATATTAAATTCATTAATAATATATGATTCTAAAGTGATTTCTTGTTCTATTTTTTTAGAATATTTTAAGGATAATTCTCCTTTGAGAAATAAATACATTTCTGAAGCATATTCATCTTGAAAAAATAAACAATCTCCTTTTTTTGAATATATAATTTCACTAAAACTTAACATTTCTTTTAAATTTTTTTCATTTAGGGAATATTCATTAAAAAATTTTTTAAATGAAGGTATTTTATATAATAAATTTGCTGAACGAGTTAAATCTTCTTCTTTTTCTATAAATTTTTCATTTCTTAATTTTATGGATTCTAATAAATTTATTAAATTATTTTTGGCTTTTAATTCTTCTATATGTTCTGGATTTAATAATTCTTCTTTTTCTGGAATTTTAAATGTTAATTTTTGCTTTAATTTATGTGATTTTATCCGAATGTCTTTTATTGATAATTTCTTGTTAAATGTTCTTATTTTCATTCGTTAAAAAAAATAATTATATTTTTTTTTATTTTTTAAAACACAATTTTTTCACTTATTATTCTTTAAAAAAATAAAACTTTATTAAATGGTAACTTTTAATATATTAATTTTTATTTAGTCTGATATTGAAAATAAAGAAAATGAAAATGAACAAGAAAATAAAAATGAAAATGAGGAAAATGAAAATGAACAAGAAAATGAAAATGAAGATGAAGATGAAGATGAAATTGAAAATGAAATTAAAGATGAAAACGAAGAAAACGATGGTTTAGATGAAAAATCAATAAATATACATAATGATAATTCATCAAATCAAAAAAAAATTAAAAAATGTGTTCCTTTAGAAGTATATATAGAAACTTATAGAGAAAATAAGAGGTTAAAACAAGAATTAAAAAATCTTTTAAATGAAAAAGAAGGAAATAGTGAATTAAATAAGAAAAATGAATTAATTAAAAAATTACAAGAACAATTAAATAAATTATATTCTGATAAATCTAATTTAGAAACAATTATTTTAAAACAAGAAAAATTTGTTGAAAAACAAAGTTTAAAAATTGATTCATCAAATAAATTAATGAATGAAAAAAAAGAAGAATTAAATAATAAAAATCAAGAAATTTTAAATTTAAATGAAAAAATATCTGAATTAAAACAAAGAATAATTTTTATAAAAGAAGATAATAAAAATTCTGAAAACAAAGAAATTGATAAATTAAATAATAAAATTAATTATTTAATAAATGAATTTGAAATAGGAAAAAGTAAAATGGAATTAATGAAAAAAAATCATAAAATTTTACAAGATAAATATTTAAAAGTTACTTCTGAATTAAGAAAAAAACCAAAAGAAGAAATATTATTTAAAACAAAAAAAATGAAAGAACAAAAATTAAAAAGACATTTTTCAGGTTATTCTAATGATATTTATAGTAAAAGTAATAAAGTTAATCTTCCTTTAATTAAATCTGTTATTATTAAAAAAAATAATGATATTAAAAATAAAAAAACAGAAAAAAATTTAAATGAAGAAAATCAAAAAAATGAAAATTAAAAATCAAATAAAATAAATTATTTTTATTATTATTATTATAAATTGTTTAAAAGATTATAATAAAATTTTACACAAAAAAAATTTCTAAATTAATTTTAAATAATCAAAATGAATAAAATAGAAAATTTCAAAATAAATAAAAAAGATATGTTAATGTTAATAATGGATTATCTTCGTGAAGAAGGTTTTGATAGATCATATATATCATTAGAAGAAGAATCAAAAGTGAATTTATATAATTATGAAGAAAGATTAGTAATATTAAGAAAAAGTATATTAGATGGTGAATGGGATGAATTAGAAAATTTTTTAGAACAATTTAAAAAAATAGAAAATTTTCCTTATTTAAGTTTATTATTTGAAATTAGAAAAGAAAAATTAATTGAAGATGTTGAATCACAACAAAATGAAAATACTTTAGAAGAATTAGCTCAAGAATTAAAAGAAATTCAATCATTAGGTCAAAATGATAAGTTTAATGAATTAATTGAATATTTAAAAGAAAGTAGTAATCATGATGAAGTTAATAATATTATTTCTAGGAGATTAAATATATTTATGATGATTAGAGAAAATATGAAATTTATGCATCCTGTTTGTGATAATGAAGTTATTTTAAAACCTGGTTCACTTAATTTTTTAATTTCTAATTTAATTGAAAATTGTATTAGAAATAATAATAATATTAATATTAATAATAAAAAAGAATATTCTTTCAATGAATTAATTTCAATCTTAAAAGATAATCAAAATAATAATAATAATTTTCAACATAATAATATTAATAATAATAATATTAATGTAAATAATGTAAATATAAATTCAAAAATAAATATAGATTCATCAAATAATGATTTAGAAGAAGAAGAAGAAGATTTATTTAATTTTGATAAAAAAGAAAAAAAAGTAAACTCTCAAAATATAAAAATTAACAGTATAAATAAAAACAATAAAAAATATATGTATTCAAACAACAATAATAATAATAATTATAAAAATGTAAATTATCAAATTGAAGCATTTCAAGAAAAAAATGAAATTTCAACTACATCTCAAAAAATATATAAAACAAACTTAGAAAGATTAGCAGATACATATGATGATTTAGATCTTAATATTCAAATTCAAGATAATTCATCTTCATTAACTCCATCAAAGATTCCTTCAAAGAATTTAAATGATTTATCTGATTTAGACCAAGAAGAATATTATATGAAAAATTGTTATGATTATTATAATTATGATATAACTTCATTAACATTAAAAAAAGTAATAGAAGATTCTCATCCAATAAGATGTTGTTGTTTTTCCCCAAAAGGAAATTATTTTGCAATAGGAACAAATAGTAAAAGTATAAAAATATTTGATTTATCATATATATTAGATTCATTTAATAAAAGAGCTTTTAATCAAAGGGAAAAAAAATATATGAATCAAAAGGAAATAATAGGAATGATATTTGAAGAAAAAGATCATCATGAAGGATCAATTTATTGCATAGATTGGAGTTTAAGTGGAAAATTAATAGCAACAGGAAGTAATGACAAAACAATTAAATTAATGAGTATTCCAGAATTAATAGATAATAATAATAATATTTGTAATGAAGATAAAAATAAAAATTATAATGAACCAATAGAACTTCAAATTACAGGAAATGAAGGAATAGTACGTTCAATATGTTTTGATCCAACATCAGATTTAATATTATTAAGTGCAAATTTAGGAGAAAATTATGTGAAAATTTGGGATACAGAAAAAGGAGAAAATATATCAATTTTAGAAGGTCATAATGCAAGTGTAAATTGTGTGAAATGGTCAAATGACTCTCAATTATTTGGAAGTAGTTCATTAGACAAAACAATAAGATTTTGGGATATTAGAGAAGAAAAAAATATAAATTTAATAAGTGGAATTCAATATGCAAATATTAATGATATTTCAATATATTCTAAAAAAGGATTAAATAATACTTATATTGCTTGTGGTCATTCTGATGGTTTAGTTACTATTTGGGATTATAATAAAAGATTTGTTGTGAAAGAATTATATGAACATAATGAAGAAGTTAGATCTGTTAATTTTTCACCTGATGGAAAATATTTAATCACTGGAAGCTTTGATTCAACTATTAAAATATTTGATGTTAATTTGGATTTTAAATTAATGGGACAATTAAATCATAAAGGAAGAGTAGTTTCTTGTAAATGGCATCCTGAAATTCCTATTATTATTTCCACAAGTGCTGATTGTACTGGGAGAGTCTGGATTCCTTCAAAATTTTAAAAATTTTTTTTCATATTTTAATCAATATTTTTAAATTTTTTCCAATTAATTAATTAATTAAATTTCTTTATTTTTCATACAATTTTTGTATGATATTTTATAATCTCTTTTATTCACTATTATCAAAAGTTTTTATGTCTTTTAAATATTTTTTATTTTTAATAAAAGAATCTCTTTTTAATATATTATTAAAAATGCTTTGATATTTCTTTATAACATTTATCATTCAAAATCCTATATTTTGAAAAATACCCAATAAAAAAACCCAATTAAAAACTAAAAAATTGAAAAAAAAAAATCAAAAAAAATGGCATTGTACCTAAGTTATGAGGTATCCCTTCCATCACAGAAGATACTCGCTGCAGAATGGTCCAATACAGATATTCCAGTCTTAGGAGTATCAACATCAAAAAAGAAGATAACATTTTTTCAGGATGAGGGGATAAACATAAGTGAGCATGATTTAAAAAATGAGAAATTGATAACAGCATTAACATGGCATCCATCAGAAATGATATTAGCATATGGTACAGATTCAGGATATGTAGGAGTATGGATTGACGAGAGTAATACTACCAAAGAAGAATTTAATCACGATGGTAAAGTTACTATAATAAAATTTAATAATGAAGGAAATAGAATTATTAGTATTGATGATAAAGGAATGATTAATGTTTGGAGATTCCCTCCTTTAAGTAATATGTGTCAATATAAACAAAGTTATAGTATTATGGAGCTTGTTATTCCTTCTTTTAATATTGAAAAAATGAATAAGGAAAAAACACCCAGCGCTGATAAATTATCTACTTTATTTTTCTTTTCTAATTCAGGAGGTATTCTTCATTTAGCTGATGATTCTAATTCTTGTCCTGAAATATGTAGAACTGGAGGAAAAATAAAAAGTGTTCTTTTTTATGAAAGAGAAAATGCTATTATTCTTATTACTTCAAATTTACTTTTAGTCAAATGTGTTATTCACTTCAGTCAAAAATTAATTCCAAAAAAAGTTAAACTATCAATTGCAGGAAAACCAGATGAAATTCAATGTTGTTGGGCAAGTGAAGGTTTAATTGCAATAGTAAGTGGAGATGATATAGTTCGTTTTTTTTATTTAGATACTGATCAAAGTTATATGATATCAATAAGTGATCATCCTTTAGGAAGTATTAACACTGAAGATTCTTTTTCTTGTTTGGATTTTTCAAGTAAAAGAAGAGTTTTAATTGTTGGTGGAGTTAAAGGGAAAGTATATATGTGGAAATGTAATTTAACTACTAATATTATTCCTATATCCTCTGATGCTTGGGAACCTTATTGTGTTGTTGATACTATTCCTGGAATTATTTCTTTAAAGTGGAGTCTTCATATGGGATTAATTCATGTTATAGGTCATAAAGGAAAACATGCTATGCTTTCAGAAACTATTCTTCAAAAGAAAATGAATGAAAAAATGAAAATTTTACAAATTTCACAAAAAGAAATTGAAATTATTACTAATAGTGATGGGACTTATATTTCTAAAAAAATTGAATTAAATGATAATACTAAAGGAATTGCTATTTTTTCTAATAATTTATTATGCTGGAATGGAAATAAAGCTATTTTATATAATGTTGATTTAGGAACTTTTAAATTAAATACTATTACTACTTTAAATATTCAATCTAATTTAATGTCATTAAATGATGATACTGTTATTGTTGCTAATAATAGAAGTAAAGCTATTGAATTATATTCTTATGAAGGAGAATTAAAAGATTCATTTACGATGAACTCTCGTTATGGTGAAATTATGATATTTAATACTTTCAGTAAATATTTATTAGTTTGTACAAGTGAAAATTATTTTGGAGTATATGATATAACAAGAAGAAATCTAAAATTAATATTAGAATTTCGTAAATTTGAAAAAAATGGAATTAAATTAGGAGAAATACGTGATGCAAGTATAAATTTAACAGGAAATGTAATAATATTTGTAATAGATAATATGATAAATAGTGATATGAGAGCACCCGAAACAAAATTTGTAATATTTGATATAGAAATGGATTCTTTCATTGATTATGAAATTTCTCCAAATAGAATTCCAGTTGAAGTGATTTGTGATTATTCAGATTCAAGAATATTTGGAATTTATACTGAATATGCGAAAGATTTTAGTGAAGAAGGAAAAAATGATTTATATAATATTGATGATCCATTAGTAAAAGAAAAAAGTGAATGGTTTGGTCCTGAATTTTTCGTTTGCTTCTATTCTTCTGAAAATGGAGTTCATCATATTGAAAGTCATAAAATAAATAGAGAATATCAAGGAGTATTCGGTTTAGATATTCCTAATGTTTTCTTCATTTCCTCAATGACAGATCCAGTGACAAAAAGTTCAATTACTGAGAAGAAATTTCAATTTTTTCATGGATTAGACAATTTAGATGAAACAACGAAACATTCATTAATAGAATTTACAATATTAATGTCATGTGGTAAATTAGATGAAGCATATAAAATAGTAAAAAATATAAAGAGTGGGAATATATGGGAAAATATGGCACATATATGTATAAAAACGAAAAGATTAGATGTACTTGAAGTTTGTTTATCGAATATGAGATTTGAAAGAGGAATAAGAGCTTTTAGAGAAGCAAGACATGAAAAAGAACCAGAAGCTAAATTAGCTATGGTAGCAATGCATTTAAATATGATTGATGAAGCTAAAGAACTTCTTCAAGAATGTAATAGATGGGATGTTTTGATTCATTTCTATATCACTATTGGAGAATATGAACAAGCTGTTAATACTGCTAAAGAAAATGACAGAATTAATTTACAAAATACTTATTTTAGAATCGCTCAACATTATGAACAAATTGATGACATTGATGAAGCCATGAAATATTATAAATTGTCTAATTGTGATTCTAGAGAAATTCCAAGAATGTTAATTTCAAAAAATAAAATTGAGTTACTTGAAAAAAGTTTAAGTGATAGTAATAATAATGTTAGTTTATTATGGTGGGCTTCTTATTTAGAAAGTAAAGGAGATTTTGATAAAGCTTTAGAAACATATAAGAAAGCAAAAGATAGTACAAATATAATAAGGTTATTATTAAAGAAAGATAAATTAGAAGAAGCAATTAAAGAATATGAAAAAGAAAAAGAAATAGATGGAGCATATTTAATTGGAAATTATTATGAAAAGAATAAAGATATAAAAAAAGCAATAATATATTATGGTATAAGTGGTAGAATAAATCAGGCTTTTAGAATAGCAAAGGAGAATAATTTAGATAATGATATTTCAGCTTTAGGAATGAAAGCTCCTAAAAATACTCAAAATTTAATAGCAGAATATTTTGAAGAAAAAGGTCAAATTGAAAGAGCAATAGAATTATACTTATTAGGAAGCAATATTAGAAAAGGATTAAATTTATGTTTAGCAACAAATCAATATGATAAAGTAAGAGAAATTTCAGAAACTTTAGAAACTCAACAAGATAAAGAAACTTTAAAAGCTCTTGCTGAATATTTTATTGAACAACAACAACATGAAAAAGCTCTTGGATTATATATTAGAATAAAAGATTATGAAACAGCAATGAAATTATGCGAAAATTATAAAGTTAGAATATCAACAGAAACTGCAAATGCAATTTTATCTGATTTAAATCAAGAAAAAGATAATAAAATTAAACAACAATTAACATCAAGATTAGCAAAATTATTAATGTCACAAGGAGATTTTGATATAGCACATGATATATATGTTAAAATAGGAAATTTAAAAAAAGCAATGAAATGTTGTATCAAACAAGGAAATAAAAATAAAGTTATTGAATTTGCACATATGGCAAGAATGCCAGAATTATATATTTTAGCAGCTAATTTTTTAGAAAATTTAGAATGGACAAATGATATAGTTAAAATTATTGTATCTTTCTTTACTAAAGCAAAAGCTTATTATAATTTAGCTAATTTTTATAAAGTTTTTGCTAGTATTGATATTCAAGAAAAACAAAATTATAAACAAGCTGAAGAATTATATAAAGAAGCAATTAAAGTTGTTCAAAAAGTTAGAGAAAATGATGAAAAGAAAGATAATACTTTAAAAGATTTAAATGAAAAATATGAAATTGTCCATAGAATTAATGAAATAGGAAAAAAAATGACTAATGGAGAATTTGAAAATGCTATTAAAATTTGTAATGAATTATTAAGTAGAAATGATATTAGTGAAATTATTAGTGAAAAAAATTTATTTACTTTAAAATTTAAAATTTATTATAGTATGAAAGATTATCAAAATGCTTATAATATTCTTTGTGAAGGAAGAGATAAAGGATTTAAAAAATTAGGAAGTGAAGCTTTTATTGCAGAAACTTTAAAAAATGTAGGAAAAAGTAATGAATTAGAAACTTTTATGAAATAAGTCAACATTTAGATTATTTTTTTATAAAAATTTAATTTATTAAATATTAAAAGTTTTCATTTTTTTTCATTCATAATCATATAATAAAAAACCATATTACTGATATTGGTTATAATAATTACTATATCCTTGTTGTTGTCCAAATTGATTTTGTGGTTGTCCAAATTGATTTTGTTGTTGCCCAAATTGACCTTGTTGTTGTCCAAATTGATTTTGAGGTTGCCCAAATTGATTTTGTGGTTGCCCAAATTGATTTTGTGGTTGCCCAAATTGACTTTGTTGTTGCCCATATTGTCCTTGTTGTTGCCCAAATTGTCCTTGTTGTTGTCCATATTGTCCTTGCTGTTGTCCATATTGATTTTGTGGTTGCCCAAATTGACTTTGTTGTTGTCCAAATTGACTTTGTTGTTGCCCAAATTGATTTTGTTGTTGCCCATATTGTCCTTGTTGTTGCCCAAATTGTCCTTGTTGTTGTCCATATTGATTTTGTGGTTGTCCAAATTGTCCTTGTTGTTGCCCAAATTGATTTTGTTGTTGACCATATTGATTTTGTTGTTGACCATATTGATTTTGTTGTTGACCATATTGACTTTGTGGTTGCCCAAATTGTCCTTGTTGTTGCCCAAATTGACTTTGTTGTTGACCATATTGACTTTGTTGTTGACCATATTGATTTTGTTGTTGACCATATTGACTTTGTTGATGACCATATTGATTTTGTTGTTGACCATATTGACTTTGTTGTTGCCCAAATTGACTTTGTTGTTGCCCATATTGTCCTTGTTGTTGCCCAAATTGACTTTGTTGTTGCCCAAATTGACTTTGTTGTTGCCCAAATTGTCCTTGTTGTTGTCCATATTGTCCTTGCTGTTGCCCAAATTGTCCTTGTTGTTGCCCAAATTGGCTTTGTTGTTGCCCATATTGTCCTTGCTGTTGCCCAAATTGGCTTTGTGGTTGTCCATATTGACTTTGTTGTTGTCCATATTGACTTTGCTGTTGTCCATATTGTCCTTGTTGTTGCCCAAATTGACTTTGTTGTTGGGAATATGGTTGCTGTTGACTATATAAATTCTGTGATTGATTATTGATATTTTGGCTTTGAGCATATATATTATAATTTTGATTTGTTTTTTGTTGTTGTTGATAATCAACATAATTATTAGGTTTTTGTTGATTATTATAATTACTATTATTATTATTATTAGTATTATTATTATTATTATTATTATTAGAATTCATTCCAATTACTCCACTTATACCTTGATATACTTTATTTCCTAAACCAATTAATTTTGTTGGAATATCCCAATAACCTGTATTTAACTCATATTCATTTGTATTTTGATTTTCTTGATAAGAACCTCCTTGAGTAAGATATTTAATTAATTGATTTTTATCAATATCTCTTGATAAAATAAAATCAGTGATATTCCTGTTTAATTCATTTAATTTCAAATTAAATTGTTTATAAAAATTTAATCCTTGTTGTAATTGAATTTCCTTTTGACGAGCTAATTGAACAAATTGGTCTAAATTTTTGAAAAATTGTTCATTTTCAGGATCAGGTTTAAATTTATCATTTTTAATTTTGACAAAATCTTCATTTTTAGTAATAATAATTTGTTTTAAATTGTGAATATCATTAGTGACTCCTTGTAGTTCATTAAACATATCCATATATTTTCCTTTATTATTATCTAAAATAGCATTTTCAGTCATTTTTTTTTGTAAAACTTGTAAAAATTGAGGAGCAACATTATCATCATTTAAAACAGAAAATATTTTATTTATAATTTCCATTGCTTTTTCTTTTTTAATTTCTAATTCATCCAATAAACTTCTTAATTCAATTGCTTCTTTACAATTTTTAATTGCTCCTGAATCTATTTTATGAGGAATTTTTTCATTTAATTTTTCACGAGATAAACTTATTAAATCAAAATTTTGGAAATTATTAGATATATCATTTTTAGTTTGAATATCACATTGTCTAGCTTGATTTAATTTATTTTTATAATCATTTAAAGTTCTCAGATAATTACCATTTAAATCACTTGATAATCTTCTATTCCATTGAGAACCATATTGTTGTCTTAATTTTTTATCTTCTTCTTCTTCATTTTTAAGTAAATTTAAAGAATTATTTATTCTCTGTTCAATTTCATTTGGCATATTAGATAAAGTTTGGAGTAAATTATTTAAATACATTGAAGCTCCTTTTTCTTGAAATTCTCCTATATTTTTCCATAAGGAATCAGAAATAGCACTTTGAGATAAAATAGTTTCTAAAGAAGAAGGTAAATTTAAAGAATTTAAGAAATTTTGAATAGTATCTTCATTTTCATAATTACTTAAATTTTCAGAAATAAAATCCATCATTTTAGTTTTATATTCATTTATCATTGCTTTAACTTCTTTAGGTAATAAAGCATCTAAATCATTTGCATTTTCAATGACTTCAGAACCAAATTCAGAAGGAATTGTAGGATTTACCATTAATTTTCTTTGAATTTTTGGTAATTCTTCAAAATTTGGAACTGGATTTCTATATATATTTAAATTCTTTTCATGCATTTCTTCCCCTTTTTCTTGTTCTTTAGTAACATCTAATTCTTCTTTTTCATTTAATAAATTTTGTATTTTTTTCTTTTCCTTTTCATTTGATTGTAATACAGTTACTATTTGAAATTGATAAACTAATGCTTCACCAAAACCTTTTGTAGTAGAATTAAATTCTTCTAATTTTTTATCTCTCATTCTAGCATAAGATAAAGCTAAATAATAATTAGCTCTATTATTTAAAAATAATTTAATGTTATCATCAATATATTTCTTTATAGAATCTTTAGCTAAAGAAGAAGCACCTAAAAACATTTCTGCAACTCCTTTAAGTAATTGACTTTGCAAATCAAGTTTCATTTTTTTATTATGTGCAACAATACATAAATTTTTTTGTCCAAGAGCAATACAAATATAAGAACAATAAGTCATATATGAAGGAGATAAGTCAATAGGAATTTCTTTAGGGGATAAACCAGTTGATATTTCATTTTTAATTAAATCATATAATCCAGCTGCTTGTTTATAATAATTTATACTTTCTTTTAATTTTGATTCATCATTTCCTGCTTCATTACTTGATAAATTTCCTAATATATAATATATTGTTGCTAAGGAATATAAACAATTAAAATATTCAAAATTTATATTATATGATTTCCATTTACTACCTTTAAATATATCTCGCCATTCAAATTCTATTTTTATACAATGATCTTCTTTTCCAAAATTCATTTTTGATTTTATTAATTGAAGTTGTGATATATAATTTAATAATATATTTTTATTCTGTTTATATGTATCTATTGTCTGATTTAAATTTCCTAATCCTATTATTACATTTCTATTTTGTTGAACTTCTGTTAAAAATTTTTCCACTTTTTGATCAAAACATGATGCATCTATTTTTTGTGTTAAATTTTATTATCTTTTTTCTTACCATAGTTTTTTATTATATATGCTTTCATATGGGATAACATGTCTATTGGCTTTCCACTTTTTAATTTAGGGGATATCATTTTTTTTATTTTTTTAATTGATTTTTTTTATGTTCTTTGTGGAAAAATTTTTTTATTTATTAAACAAAATTTTAATAAATAATATTTAATTAAAATAATTTGTTTTTTATGTTTCATTAATTTTTTTGTGTGAAATAATATAATAAAACATTAAAAATGATATATTCATTAATACTTTGATACAAAAGAAAAAAATATGTATTAATGAAAAAAAATTAAATCATTATTTATAAAAAATCAAAAAATAAATTTTAAAGAATACATAATTATATTACAGATACAGAGAATAAAGAAGGAATAATGATAATGTATAATTAAGAGATGACTTTTTATATTTTATTTTAGGATATACTAAATGTTATTAATAATTCTTTAGGATAAAAAATGATTGAATGTGTTATTTGAGTTTGTTTGATTTTTTTTTGATAGTTTCAGAAAAAAAATTTTTTATTAACAAATTATAAAAGATGACTTATTATTAATATAACAATAATAATAAGTATTTTAATTTTAATTATAAATTCAAATATTTTTTTTCATATTTAAAATAGTAAATCATCTCTTCTTTTAATATTATTGTTTGATTATTATTTATTTATATAATATTAATTTTAAAGAACAATAAAAAACAATTGAAGAAATAATTTTATATGAACATAAATTATTTTTTATTCTAAATTTATTCCAAATGGAAACATTTTAGTCACAAATCCATCTTATAGTATATATTTATTGAAAAACTATTAAGTGAAAAAACTTATATATATATTATAATAGAAATAATTGAAAATAAATAAATTTATAATTAAATATTTACATATCCTTATAGTTATATTATCAGTATGGTTATGTAATATCTTTTTATATTCCCAATACGATAAATTACTAATGATAAATATTAATGATTTTTCAAGGTTTAGTTCTTTTAATGATTGTAAATGTTTTGTATTTGTTTTTAAATGTTTTGAATATGGAGAGTACTCTTAATGATATTAATGTTATTTTGATAAAAAATGATTTTGCTTATTCCAAGAGAGTAATATTATATTTTTAAATTTAAAATATTAAATCATTAAAATTAGTTATTTTAGTTTATTGCAAAAAAAATTTATTCTTTAAAAAATCTTAATTAAGGATTGAAAAAAAAACATATTAAAATAAAAAATAATAAAATATATGATCCTATTTATATTTTTCAAAATATCATTTATCAAATATTTATATATAAGATATTTTTAAAAAAGAAAAAAATTGTCTAATAAAATATAATATTATTAAAAAAAAAAATATAAATAAGGAAAGAGAAAAAAAAAATTATGGAAAAAAATCCAAATCAATATGCTCCAAAGCATTTTATAATGATTCCATTTGAGGATGAAAAATTTATTGAAGACTACAAAAAATTATGTGATAAATTAGAAGATGAAAAGCCTTATCAATATGATTTTGAACTTCTTCAAAAACCAGGTAAATTACATACTTCAGTTATAGTTTTAGATTTAAAAGATGATAAAAAGGAAGTTTCAAAAGTTGAAAAAATATTAGATAGTATTCATCAAGAAATGAAAAGTTTAGCATCTGGAGGAATTACTTTTAATTTTGATAAATATGACGTTTTTGATTCTATTGATAAAACAAGAGTTGTTTTTGCTTCTATGAAACAAGATGAAAGTTATCAAAAAATTGAATTAATTATTGATTTAATTATTAGAAATTTAATTGATAATAATGTTATTAATAAAAACAATATTCAAAGTTATCATGTTGATTTTAAAGATGGATTATATAAAATTGTTCTTCATTTAACTCTTCTTAATAATATGTTTCTTAATAAAATTTTGAAAAAACAAAGAAAAAAACCTATTAAAAGCTTTAATTCTGGAGATATTTTAACTTGTATTAATGATATTAAACTTTGTCCTTGTCCTTTAAATAAAATTAATTTTTGTGTTATGAGAGAAGATAAATCTATTGGAAAATATGAATTAGTTAAATCTTATGATTTATAAATAAATAATTATTTTTTTAATTTATTTTATAAATTCAATTATTTATATCTAGCTTTTTATTTTTCATTGTATTATTATATATTACATTTTAAAATTATTTTTATTGGAAAATTGTTGTGTATGCTTTTTTATGTTTAAATTGTGGAATTTCATTTTTTTTTTCTTTAATTTGAATATTTATATTTCTTGGTTCATTTTTCAATAATATTTTACTAATTTCATTTCTAACTTTATCAGGAAATTTAATCTTATCATTTCTATTCTTATAAAGACTTTTAATATTAATAGGTCTTCTTTTACTAATTTTTTCCTTTTCTTTAGTTATATTAAATTTTTCATTAAATGGATTTAACAAAGATAAAATTTCATTTTTTTTCATATTTAAAACCTTTCTTTTTTCATCATTTAAAGGATTATTATAATAAATTCTATTAGAATAATTTCCATTATTATAATTTGGACTAACTGTTTTATTTCTTGATGAAATTTGATTCAATATATCATATAATTTTTCTTTAAATAATGGATTAATTAAATTAGATTTTCTTTTTTCAAATTGAAATAGATTATTTTTATTGAGATGAGTCTCATCTATACTATCATGAACATATCTTGCTGATAAAAGGACTTCTTTTGATATACTGTTTAATTTATTTAAATGTTGAATATTTCTTGAGTGATTTTTATCTTTCATTTTATTATTTTTTAAATTTATTTATACTTTAATAATATTATTATTTAAAAATAATTTTAAGAAGACTTTTATTTATTATTACCAATAAGTAATAATTATTATTCTAAATCTAAAAATAGACCTAATCATCTTCTATATATATAAAAAAATCTTTTTATTATTAAAATATTTTTTTCTCCATTTTATATTTATTATTAAATATAATATTTAATAATGTTAATATAAAAGAAATATTTTAAATAGAGTTCATATAAAAATTAAAAAAATGAGTTCAGTTACTAACACAAATACAGAACAAAAAAACAATACAAATATAGATAATATAACTTCAATTCATCCTCTTCAATTAAAAAAGACTCAATTAGAACAAAGGAATTTAGAACTGAAAAACGAAAATGAAAAATTAAATGAAAAATTAGAAAATTTAAAAAAAAATGTTTTAGATTTAAAAGAACATGTAGATAAAGTAATTTATAATCAACTTGATTTAAAAACAAAAAATATTTCAGATTTAAAACTTCAATTAGAAGTTTCAAATAATAAAATACATTCATTAAATAAACAATTAGATAACTTTGATTCTATTTCTGAAACTCAAAAAGAAATAAGACAAAAATATTTTAGTTTAATTAATGAAAAAATAAAAAATGAAAATTTTTATTTAACTCAAGAAGATATCATTAAAGAATTGAGAGAAAAAAATAAAAATTTAAAAATTAGAAGAGATAAAATAAATGAAGAATTTAAAAGAGTTGATGAAGAATATTCTGAAGTTTATAATAATGTTGAACTTGATAAAAAAACTATTTTAGAATTACAAAGTGAATTAACTGAAAAAATGGAAAAAAATAAAAAAAGTATAAATACATTAAATGAAAAAATGATTGAAATTACTAATTTAAAAAATATTTTAAATATTGTTAAAACAGAAAATGAACAGCAATTTAATACACAAAAAAATTTAAAAGTAAAAAATGTAAATAATCAAAGTAAAACAAATCCAAATTTAAATGCCAACATTAATTCAAATTTAGATTCTAATAATTATTATTCAAATATAAATTCAAATAATAATAATGAAGAAAGTTCAACTTCGTTTTTAAATAAACAACAAATGAATCAACAAAAATTATTTGAAGGTAATACAAATAATAATTCTCTTTTAAATATTATTGATCAATCTAATTTAAATGAAAATGAACAAAATAATATGAAAGAATTAGCTGGCTTAGTTAAAGAAATATTAGAAGAATAAAGCATTTATTAAATTAATTGATTGTATAAATGTATTTTTAAAAGTTAAAAAAAATATATTTTTAAAAAATATAAAATTAATTTTTTATTTATTTATTCATTAATTTTAATTATTAAATAACAACTATTTTTATGCCACATAAAATTAATTTAAAATTGAAAAAATTAAAACTTATCACATATATTTAATATAATAAATATTTAACTAATAATTTTAGAAATAAATCTAAAAACAAATATTTTATCATTTTATTAAAAGAATTT
Organism: Isotricha intestinalis; assembly: GCA_023807065.1. Classification (NCBI taxonomy): domain Eukaryota; phylum Ciliophora; class Litostomatea; order Vestibuliferida; family Isotrichidae; genus Isotricha; species Isotricha intestinalis. The sequence goes on from JAJJLU010000411.1 coordinate 19,663, forward strand.
TTATAAATTTTTTTTTTTTAACGTTAGATAGAATTGAAAAATGAGTTCATCAAATAATAGGTAAAAGTAGGATACATAAATTTTTCAATATTGAAAAATCACTAATTCAAATTATCCTTTAATAATACAAAAAAATGTTGATGGAAGCTAACCTAAATATAAATAAAATAAATTCAACAAGAGAGAAAATAACATTTTATAAACATGAAATAAATATCTTAAATTATTATCTAACTCTAACTTTTGATTCAATAGAAAAAGTGTTAATAAAATGTGAAACAATGATAGATTCATTAAATAAAAAAATAATAAATAATAAAAAAGAAAGTTCAATATATTCCGAAACTTTATCAACAGATGAAAAAAGTGAAGATATAGTTGATTTATTTAAAGATATTTATTGTCATAAAAAAATAGGGAAATATCATTGGAGAATAAGAGCAAAAAAGATAATTAAATATAAACTAAAACAAATAATTCGTAAAAAAAAAATTCCAGTAATTACTAAATATTTTGGGAGATCTAAAGTTGCTTGTTTAAAACCTAGATCTCATGGAAGATTTGTAAAAATAAATTAAATTTATATTTTCTTAACTAATATATATTTAATTAGATTATCATTTACTTTGATTATGTCTTTGTTTTATTCTTTAAAAATTTTATTGAATTATAGACTATCAAAGTAATATTGAAATATTTGTATATAAATATTTTAAAGTGTGATTCACATAATCTTATAAATTAAAAAGATTTTTCCCTATTTGAAAATAAAAAAACAAAAAAAGAAAAAGATAAGGAGAATAGTATAAAATTTATGATTTAATATTATAAATAAATTATAATATTTTTTTTAAACTGAAAATTTTTTTAATAAACGAAAAATTTAAATAAAATAAAATGATTAAAACATTTAAAAAAATTAAAATAAAAAAATTAAAAAATGGATAATTCCTTTATAATATATTGTAAACTTCATCCGACGAAACAAGCAGTAAAATATTGTAAAGATTGTAAAATTTTTATATGCAGAGAATGCAGTTTTTCAAATCATGAAACTCATAATTCATCTTTGCAAACATTAAATATTCCATCACATCCAAAAGAAAATATAAAAAGTTTAAAAGAATTAACAAAAATAAAATTATCAGATTATAATTCAGTAACATTTAAATGTATGAATCAAGTTTTCCATCAAGCAAAAGATTATTGTCAAAATTGTAAAAATTTTATTTGTAAAAATTGCATTTCTAAACATGATAAATCACATATTATTTTAAATCTTTCTGATATATTCAATCAATTTAATTTTCTTATTAATGATATTATTACAGGTGAAAAAAACATTGAAAAAAAAAGTGATGAAAAAATCATTGAAAAAAAAAAAGAAATTAATATTCATGTTAATCAAATTGATTATGAAAAATATATTAATCAAATTGATGATTATATTGTAAAATTAAATTTATTAAAAAATAATTTAATTAATATTTTTGCTCAAAGAGAAAAATTTTATAAAGATTATATTGTAAATTTATATGAAGAAAATGAAAAGAAAATTATTGAAAAAGAAAAAAATAAAATTTCAAATGAAATTCCTTTGGATAATGAAGAATATAAAGAAGTTATTGCTCAATTTTTAATTTTACATGATAATGTTAAATTTGAAAAAGAAATTAATAAAATAATTCAATATTATATAGATTTTCAAAATTTAATTAGAGAATCTTATCCAAAACTTATTCATCATACTGATAATAATAATGACTCAAATTTAGATAATTTAAATTTTAATTTTCAAAATTTTAATATTAATGAAGTAAATAAACAAATTAATGAAATAAATAAAATTTTATTAGAAAAAATTGATATTGAAATAAATAATTTATTCAATAATAATGAATTAAGTAATATTAATAAAAATATAAAAGAAAATAAAGAAAAATATAACGAAGATTTAAGTAAAATTGTAAATCTATCTAATGAAATAATTAATGAAGAAATGAATAAAATTCTAATTCCAAAACAAAAGATTTTTGATGAAAATAATAATCAAAAAAATGAAGTAAGAGAAATAATCAAAGAAATTCCAAAAGAAATTATTAAAGAAGTTATTAAGGAAGTTCCTAAAGAAATTATAAAAGAAATTCCTCAAAGTATAAAACAAAAATTTAATGAAAATGAGTTAATTTATGAAAAGTTAAAAAATGATATAGATTATATAGGAATTCAAAAAGCAATTCCTAATGAATCAAAAGAAATAGAAAAAATTGTTGAAGTTCCTAAAGAAGTTGAAAAAATAGTAGAAAAAGAAGTAGAAAAAATTGTTGAAGTTCCTAAAGAAGTTATTGTTGAAAAAATAGTAGAAAAAGAAGTAGAAAAAATTGTTGAAGTTCCTAAAGAAGTTATTGTTGAAAAAGTAGTTGAAGTACCAAAAGAAATAGAAAAAATAGTAGAAGTTCCTAAAGAAGTTGAAAAAATAGTAGAAAAAGAAGTAGAAAAAATAGTAGAAGTTCCTAAAGAAGTTATTGTTGAAAAAATAGTTGAAGTTCCTAAAGAAGTAATTGTTGAAAAAATAATAGAAGTTCCTAAAGAAGTTGAAAAAATAGTAGAAAAAATTGTTGAAGTTCCTAAAGATGAAAAAAATCAACCAAAAGAAATAGAAATAATTGTTCCAAAAAAAAAATTTGATAATAATGAACTTTCAAAATCATTATTTATTCAATTATATATCCCATCATTATATAAAAAAGAAAATGAAGTAAATAAAGAAACAATAACATTAATGAATAGAAATAGTAGTACTCAAATAGTAAAAACAGAAGAAATAAAAGATTCAAAATTAAATGAATATTTAGATGAAAATCAATTAGAAGAAGAAGAAGAAGAAATTCCAATAGATAAAAGTACAATTAATTTATTAAGTGAAGAAACAATAGAAAATTTAAAAAATGAATTACCAAATACAATAAATTCAATAAAAGAACAAATAAAAGAAGGAAAAGAAATAAATATAATTTTATCTGAAATAAAATGGAATGAAAGAAATTTATTAGAATTAATATCTTTAGGTCAAAAATCACAGAAATTTTATGTTTTTAATCCATTTAAAGAAAAAATAGAAGAAATTGAATTAGAAAATAATTTTACTTTCCCAATATATAATTCATTTATAAATATATTACCATATATATATTTATCAGGTGGAAAAGAAGAAGGACAAGATTTAAATATATTTTATGCTTTGAGAAGAGAAGGTGAAAAAAAATTAGAAATAACTAAATTACCTCATATGATAGAAAAAAGATCTAATCATTCTATGATTTATATACCAAATAAAAAATTAATATTATCTATTTCTGGAAGTAAATCTTCTGTAGAAAAATATGATTGTTTAAATAAAGAATGGGAACTTTTACCTAATTTATCAAAACCAAGAGAAAGACCTGGATGTACTTTAATTAATGATTATTTATATATTTTTTTTGGGTTTGAAAGATTTAAAAGTAAATATTTATTTGATATTGAAAGGATTAATATTAATGATTTTTCTGATTGGGAAAGGTTATCTCCTAAAATTAAACCTAGTTTAATGAAAAAACAATCTGTTGGTATTGTTAATTATATTAATAAAGATAATAATAATGTTATTATTATTACTGGAGGAGTTAATTCTTTAAGAAATGAAAGTATTGATTCTATGACTTTTGATTTTGAAAAAAATGATGTTAACAAATTATTAACTCCTTTACCATTTGAAAGTGCTTTTATTAATATTGAATTTATTAAATTATTCGATGGAAATTATTATAATATTAATGTTAATAATCAATTAATTAAATTTGATCAAAACGAAGAAAAATTTTCTTAAAAATGGATATTAAATAATAAATAGATATTAATAGAAATAATTAATATTATTTAAATTTAATAAAACTTATTATATGAAAATAGGATAATTATACTTATTATTTTTTTATGTATTCACTGTTTTAGAATTAAAATGCGAATAAATATTTAAATCATTATTATTATGATTCTTATTGATAATATTATCATTTATAATAAATTGATTTGGTAAATCTTTGTTTCGATGTTTTTTAAATATTTTTTTTCTTGAAAATTCATCATTTGAATATTTTTAGTTATTATTATATTCTGTGTTTTGTCTTTTTGTTACAACTTCTTGTCCCATAATCTTTTTATTTTATATATTTTTAATAATCGAACATGATTAAATGAGTGTAAATTAGATTTTTATTCAGTTAATATATTAAAACTAATAAATTTAATATTTTTTAAGAATATTTAATATTGAATAAAGTGATTTTATTATTTCTTTTGATTCATTTTCTTTTTCTACTTTTAAAAAATTAACAACATAATTTTTTTCATTTGAGTAATCTTACATATTAAATAATGTTCCCTTGAAAAATATATTATTATCAATTTATTTTTAATATCTTTTAATAATTTTGTTGAAAAGAATTACTAAAAATACTATAATAATAATAAGTTTCATTATTTTTCAAATATTCTTTAATTTTATTAATTTCTTGTTTAATTTAATGGAGTGAATTTAATTTGTGGTAAAAATTGAATTTAAATTTCACCTAAAATTTTAAATTATTATTAAGCTATAAAATATCCAATTTTAATTTAAATCACTATATCTATCCTCATAAATTTATATACAGATGAATCACTTATAATTATTTTTTTAAATTTTTTTTATCTCAATTGTGTATATGAAATTTTTTTGTCACATTTATTCAGCAAACAAGCAATAACATCATCTATTGAATTTCCTCTTTTATAATTTAAATTTTTAATCAATATAAAATTATATTTTCACTGAACCAAATTTTTTAATCTATCTTTAATATGATTTTTATTTGTATTTCCTGTTGAATAATTTTTTTAATTTTTCTGAATCATCATCATTTATATTTTTTATTTTATTATTATCATTTAAAAAATCCAAATTCACTATTTTTAGATTCTCATTAGATTTTTTTTCATTTATTAGATTTTAATGAATTGAATTTTAAAAAGTGTATTAATAAGAAAATTTTTCTTTTTTATTCATATAAAGAGATTAGGCTTTTTTCAATATTTATAATTACACCTATTTCTGGTTTTTTATTAGGCTCCTTATATTCAATTATAAACTCGAACTTTGAATGTTAAATTTGATTAATTTTATTTAATATATTTTTTTTTTATTGTTGTTTTTGTCATTTTAATTATTCGAAGAGTCATATATATTTCAAAAGATTGATTATTTTTTTCAAAAGGAAAATTATTAATTTCTAATATTCATTTTTGGAAATTTGTTCAATTATTATATTGATTATAATATAATAAAAATTTCCATTTAACATTTTATTCAATAGAAAAAAAATATCAAAAAAAAGAAAAAAATTAAAAAACAATAACTTAAAAATTCCAGTGAAAAAAACCTTCATAATAAATTTAAAAAACTATTAAAAAAAATATATATAAACAATCAAAAAAACCAAAAATTTCTGAAATAAGAAAATTACAACATAAACAATTTTTCAATATCTTCATCTCCTAACTCTTCTATTTTTTTTTCGATATTTTCCTTTTCTAAATATTTATTTTCACATTCTTGAAAATCCTTTTTTTCTCTCCTCATATTTTGAGAATGTAAATTGACAGAATTATTATTAAAAAAAGGATTACAATTTTTATTCAAAGGGTTTTTTCTTTCATCAACAGAAATTCCTTTTCCATTAACATTAACAAACTCTCCGATTTTTTCTTTGATTTTAACAACATCGAAATTTTTAGATTGATTATCTAAAGTAGTAGTAACAACATGATATTTCATATTTAATTTTTGAAAGATGATTTCATCTAAAGTATGACTTCCAAATAAATAATGAATATTAAGGCAAAAATGTTCTTGTCCAATTCTATGAGCACGATCTTCAGCTTGTATCATAATAGAAGGAGTGAAATGCATTTCAGCAAAAACAACAGTTGATGCTTTTGTTAATGTTAATCCAGTTGCACATGCTGTTATTCCTAATATTGCTACTAAGCATGAAGGATCTGATTGGAATTTATATACATTTTCTTGTCTTTTTTCATTCTTTATTTTACCATCTATTCTAATGTATGATATCTTACTCTTTTCTACTTCTTCTTCTATTGAATCTAATACTTCTATGTGATGAGCAAATATAATAAATTTACATGAGTTGTCTAATAAGTAATTCACATAGTCTTTTATTCCTGGTATTTTTGCTCTACCTGTTAAAGAAAATGTCTTGTTAAAATATGACAACATGTCTTCTTCTCCTTCTTCTGTTTTTTTATTATTTTTTTCCTCTTTTTCTATAAAGTTATTATTCTCATTCTCTTCTATTTTATATTCTGGAATTTCTTTTATTATGAAATTTTCCATTTTATCTTTTGATTTTGATAATAATAATTTTATTTGGTTTATTATCTTTTTATCTGTTTGAATTTCTACTTTTTGTCTTTTTTTAGGAGGAAGTTGATTTAAAACATCTTTTTTTAATCTTCTAATCATAATTTTACTAAGAATAAAATGTAATTCTTTACTATTAGAAATTCCAGTCCAATTAATCCCATAATTAGTAATAATAGGATTACAATATCTAGAACCAAAATCTTTAAAACTAAAAAAAAAATCAGGTCTTAAAGCATTTAATAAAGGATAAATTTCCATTGGTTTTGCTAATATTGGAGTACCAGTTAATAAAATACATCTTTTACATTTTTGTAAAATTGGAATTAATAATTTTGTTCTTTTTGCATCTTGACTTTTTAAATAATGTGCTTCATCTGCAATTACAAATTCAAATTTTTGATTGATGATTTTTTCAATTATTCTTATTGACAAATCATAAGATAAAATATAAAATTTAATATTATCTTTAAAATTTTCCTTTGAATTTTTAAAAACTTGAATATCATTATCTTTAATGTTAATTTCACTTAACCAATTTTTTATTTCATCTCTCCAAACTAATTTTAAAGATGAAGGACATAAAATTAATACCGGCCAATTTTCTTGATAAATTGCACTTATTCCAATTGCTTGAATTGTTTTTCCAACTCCCATTTCATCAGCTATTAATACTCTTCCATTTTTTTTTATGCCAAAATTTATTCCTTCTTTTTGAAATTCATATAATGTTTTTAACATATTTGGAGGTAATTTATCTATTGAATATAAAGGATCATTTTTATAATCTATTATATATGTTATTTTTTGATAATTACTACTCTTCTTTTTTTTCTTATTTTTTTTGTCTTCACTTATATTTATATTTAAATTTGTTAATGTTTGAAATTTTAATATTTCTAATCTTTCAGGTTGAGAAATAAAATCTATTGGTAATATTGTTATTGGATTTAATATAATATTTATCCCATTTAAACTTAATAATGCATTATATAAACGAGAATAATATCTAAATGGTATTATCCAAGAATATGATTCTTTATTATATCTTGCTTGAAATTCTTTAAATATATTTATTATTTGAGGAGGAATTAAAAAATTCAATGATGCATCTATATATTCATTACTTATTAATTGAAATGATATTGTATTTTTTATTTCTGGTTTTGAAATTTCTTTTTTTAAATTGAATTTATTATTTTTATAATTTGCATTTTCACTTTTTGCTCTTTTATTATTTGAATTTATATTATTTTTATTATCTTGAGAATCCTTTAATTTGTTTATTTCTTTTTCATCTTGAGCTTTTAAATAATTTAATCCTGCTCTACTCTTTTTCCAATTCTGAAATGATTTATATGATGGGTCCATTTTATAAAGTATTTTATAAAAATTTAAATTTAAATAATCAATTAAAATTTAAAAAAATAATTAAGGATAATTTAGAAAATTATTAATCAATAATTTCATTTTTTATTCTATTTTAAAATTTGTTATGGTTTAAGATTTAATTATTAAATTTTAATATTATTCAATAATCAATTTAAAAAAAAATATTGTTAAAAAGAAAATAAATAATGAATTTTAAATAGAATATAAAAATAATAATAATATTTAAATAATTTTATTTTTTCTTATTTTCATGAATTTTTAATCTTTCATTTTCTTTTTTTCATTCAGAATTTCTTTTAATTTTATAAAAATATTCATTTCATGCTTTTCTTTGAGTACTTTTAATATTATCATAAATCTTTTTTTTTGTTCTCATGTCTGATCTCAATTTGAATATTAATTAATTTTTCCTTATCAAAAAGCCCAAATTATTTTCTTTAAATCAATAATCTTCTAAATTTTAATAATGAATTAAAGTAAAAGTTTATTTATCTATATTTTAATTTCATATTGTTTTTAAGAATGTTTATTTTTTCCTTAAATTATAATAGCTTTTACAATAATTGTTTTTCTAATTTTCTTGTTTTTTTTAACTCTTTTTTTTTATTTTAGGTTTTTTTTAATATTTTAATATTTTTATTTTAAAGTTTAATTGAATTATGAAAATAAAAACAATTTTAGTCGATAAATGCTTTTTTTTAATTACTAATATTGAAATTAAATAATAAAAAAGAATATATGAAAGATAAATTATTTTATTTTTTTCTTCAAATAGATTTATTTGGAACACATCCTCGTTTTACTATAAACGGGGAAAAAAAATTTAAAACATACTTTGGTTCATTTATGACAATATTAAGTTCATCAATAATATCATTATTTTTTATAATATATATAAAAGATGTCTTAAATCATTCAAAACCAAAATTATTAACTACAATATATAATGATGCTGCACCATCAAAAAAAATAATAACAGGAAAAGATTTTGCTTTAACATTAAGTTTACAATATCAAAATTATACAAATTTCATAAATGAAAAAATATATAATATTAAAGCAGGAATTTATACATATTCAAATAGTAAAAAAACAGAAAAAATAAAAAATTTAGATGTAATAAAATGTAATGAAAATAGGTTTGAAATAATACCAGAATATTTCAATAAATTAGATTTAAATAATTTATATTGTTTAAAAAATTCATCATTTGAAATAGAAGGAGAATACCAATCAGAAATATTTAAATATTTATATTTTAAATTTTCAATATGTAAAAACACAACAGAAAATAATAATACATGTGAATCAATAGAAAAAATTCAATCAATTTTAAGTGGAGGATATATAGGAATGTTTATGTCAGATAAAAATATAATACCAAATAATTTTTCAATTCCATCTCAAACATATGGTAAAAATTTATTTACAACATTTTCATATAAACAATATGTAGATTATTGGATTTATTTTAAACAATTAGAAGTATATACTGATACAGGATTCTTTTTTAAATCAACACATAAAAATTTATTTATTGCTTTTGATAAAGCAGAAAATAATATTGATTATAGAGAAAATGATGCTTTTGCATTAATTGGATTAAGACAAAGTTATAAAAGAGAAGTTTATGAAAGATCCTATATTAAAATTCAAGAGGCTGCTGCTAATGCTGGTGGAATTGTTAAAATTGTTACTTTAATGTTTGATTTGTTTGTTTCTTTTTTTAGATTAATTTTATATAGAAATTTCCTTGTTCAATTCTTTCAATTTGATCAAAAAAGAAAAAGTATTCTTCAACAAAAAATTGAAAATTCTTTTAATTTATCTCAGAAATTTCATGTTTCTTCTATTAAAAGTAATAATAATTTAAATTTCAATAAAAGTGATATGAGTAATATTTGTTTTTTGAAAAAAAAAGTAAATCATTCTACTCCAAAATTTAAAGTTAAAAAAGAAAAAAAGTTTCTTAATCTAAATAATAATGATAATTTTAATAATAATATTTTGATTAATAATTTAAATAATTCTAATAATCAAATTAATGTTCCTACTTTTACTTCTTTTTGTAAATCTTCTTTTCAAATTAAAGAACCTACAAAACAAGAATCTAATGTTAGTATTATTTCTGCTTTAAATAATTTAATTGGAACTAATAATTTTGGAGAACAAATTATTAGAGTTAAGCATTCTAGAAATTGTTTTCCAATTATTTTTTCCAAAAATTGTATTGAAAAAATTCAAAAAATTAATGATAATTTTAAGAAAATTGATTTTTTATTCGATATTGTTGAATATTTTAAAACTAAGTTTGAAGTTAAGTTATTAAAAAATAAAATTTTTGATGATGAACAAAGAGAAAAATTAAATCATATGTTTAAATTTCATTATAATTTTGAAGATGAAAAAGAAGGATTTGATGTTTTTTATAAAAAAAAACATCCAGAAGATTATTCTTCAAAATCATATCAAGTAAAAAAACAAAATATAATGAAATATTATAATCATTAATATTTTAATATAGTATTTTTGCTTTCACAAACATTATCTTAAAAAACTATTTTAAGAATGGTTATAATATTATATAATATTATTAGAAATAATAATTATATATTTAAATATAAATAATAATTTTAAATCACATAAAAATAAATATCTTTTAAAAAAAAAATATAAAACGCTTATTTATTAGAAAGGATAAAATTTGATTTCATATTGATATTTAATAAAAATATCATGTTTAAAAAAAGAATTAAAAACAAATTCAATTTATATTAAAAGAAACACAAATAAAAAGAAAAGAAGAAATTTTAAATAAGTCAATTCATTATATTAAGTGAAAATTTATTAATTTAAAAATGATACTTTTTATTTAAATAAATATTATTAATGATTAAATATTACCTTCATTGCTAAAATCAGTGGAAGTAGAAAATCTTCTTTTCTTAATTTTTTCATTAGTATATCTATCATAATCAAATTTTTTAACTTCAATAAAGCATAAAATAATAGAAGAAAGCATTGAAGTTAAAGAATAAAATAAGCATAAAATAAGAAAATAAATAGAATCTTTATTTAAATAATTAATCAAAAAAATAATAATAAATTGAGTAAATGAGGAAAAAATTTTATTAATTCCAAATAAAATACCTCCATTATTAACTCCGAAAATTTTATAATATGAAAAAATTTCCATGACAAAATTACAAGAGAAAGTAACACCTTCTAAGAAATTATAAAAAACACAAAAATATTTAATATCAACAATAAAATAATAAGTACTATAAATTCCAATTTGAATATATAAAGAAAAAAGATATAAACTTTTAAAATCATATATATCTAAAAGTCCTCCCCATAAAAATCTAAAAAGAATATCAGTAATAGTATAAATAAAAGAAATATAATTTTTAAAATCTTTATTTTTTAAATCTGGAAAATCATACATTTTTAATGAACTAAATAAAGTAGATAAATTAAACATAAATATTAATTGAAGAAAAGGTTTTGAATGAAGAGGATCATATATTTTTTCATTTTTATTATACCCATTATAAGGTAATGATTTATTTCTATTTATTGATACTACATCAAAATTATTATTTGTTCTTTCATCCATTAATTCAAAATCTGATAAAGGAATATATTTATCATTCTTTTTTAAAATATTATTTCCATTTATCATTGATTTCTTCCAAGGAGATAATAATATTATTGATATAATTCCTATTAAAAAATAAATACATATTATTATTTTAAGGAAAAATGAAAAATTATCTATTATGAATTTATTTTGTTCTGAATTTTTTTCTATATTAATGTTATATGGGTTAATTAATTTTTCACTTAATTTGTCAAATAAATAATTTCCTAAAGCATTACCAGTTGAAACAAAACCAAAAATTAATCCTCTATATATTGGAAAAAAAAGCCATGCATTAACAGTTAAATTTATACTTGATATTCCAATACTTATTCCAAATAATATTAATGATATTATTATATTTAAATATGATGATGTATATAATATTATTATATGAGATATTAAAATTAATATATAGGAAAATATTGTTATTTTTTTTATATTTATTTTTCTTGATATTATTATTCCTATTGGGATAAAAATTGAATAAAATAAACGAAAAATGGGAATAAATAGTAATTCTATTTTTGAATTTAGTTTTATGTTTTTATTTTTATCATGAATATATACATTATAATATTTTAATAAATTTGGCCATATATGATAAGATCCTAATATTAAATTAAATAAAAATGCTCCAATTACACTAAATACTCCTTTTCTTTTTATTTTATTCATTTTTAGAAAAAAAATAAACTTTTGTATAAAAAAATGTTTATTTTTTTAGAATTATATTTATTTATATTCATAAATTTAATTTTTAAATTTTATTAATTCAATAATAATTCTATTTATTATTTCAATTAATTGTACTTTAGTACTTCTTGATTTAATACATTTTATATTTGATAAAGTTTCAAAATTTAATTCTTCAATTTTTCCTAATTCATTTAATATTTGTTTAAGTTGTTTTTTATTTATATTTATAAGACAATTATAAAAAAATTTTTTAACTGAAAATTTACTTATAATACTTTTATCAATTAATCCCAAAGGTTTATTAATGATATTTTCATTTAAAGAAATATGTTCATATTTTTTATTAATTTCTAAAAATTTTTTCCCATATTTTAAATTAAAAGTTTCTAAATCTTCCATTCCTTCATCTTCTATACTAATATTAGCTAACTGAAATTCAATATCGTTTGAATACATTAATTAATTTATAATCAATCAAAAAAAAAACTTTTAATTAAACTAAATAAATAAATAAAATGAAAAAGAAATATTATAATACAAAAATTAGGATTATAATAATAAAAATTTTTAAATTATCACTTTTTTTTCATAAAAATAGAAAAATTAATTTATTTTATATAACAAATGAAATAATAAATAAAAACATAAAACCAGTTATTAAAATCTTAAATTTAATAATTTTTAAAAACCTAATAAAAGAAAACAATTTATGAAATACTATATTAAATAAAAATTAATTGTTATTATTAAATCAATTTAACAATCATAAAATGCAATAATTTAATATTTATTTTTTTTTTTTAAATTAAAACTATTAATTAATTTTCTATTAATTTTCTTAGCTTTATTTAAACTAATGATTACATTTTTATCTTTACAATTTTTTTTTGGAGAATCAAAAGTTTCAATCAAAGAATTAACATTAGAAAAAGATATTTTTTTAAAAGAATTCATCATAGTATAATTATTATAAAGAAAGGATTTTTTAAATTCATTTAAATTTTTAATTTGGCATTTTTGTTTATTTTTTTCTTCAGGAGTTAATAAAGGAGAAAGATTATTACTTTGAACACTAATACTTTTATTTTTATTGTATTTTTTTTTAAATTTTCCAAAAATATTTTGATATGACTTTTTAATTGGGATTTTATTAATTTCTTTAATTTCTTTTTTATTCTTATATATTATTTTAGATTCATTACTTCCTTTTGAATTAAAATATGTTGAAAAAGATTGATATTTTGAAGATGCATTTCTTTTTCTTTTTTCTCTTGATGAAAATTCTAATAAATGAATTTCTAAATGTTTAAATGATTTTAATTTTGGATTTTCTTTAGAAAATATATTTATTTCTTTTTTATCAAAATATGATTGAGCTCTATTTTTTGGAGGTTTATTTTTTCTTATTTTATTTTTTTCTTTTTCTTTGTCTTTATCATTTTTAATTATTGTTATTTGAGATTTATTTATTGAATTTTTTGAAGAAAATTTTATTGGTTTTATTTTTGAAGTTTTGATTTTATTTTTTGTGAAAGTTAAAAGAGGATTTAATAATTTTTTATTTACAAAATTTGAATATGGAGCTTTTAAATAATTTAATTTTTTTTTATTTATAAAATTGATTAAATTAAGTATTGTTTTATCATTTTTATTTATTATTGAATCTTTCACAAAATTAACATCTTTTTCTATTTCTTTATAATCATAATTATTATTTATTTTTAAATCTAAACTTAATGTTATATCATCATTCACATGTAAATTATCTATTGTTGTTTCTGTATTTATATTTTCAACATTGGAATATTCTTTTAATGTTGAATTAAATATATTGGAAAATTCTTTTTTTTTTTCATTAGTTTTAATTTCATTTTTTTTTAATTGTAAAAATAATTTTTTTTGATTTTGATTCTTAAACATTATATTCATTATTTTAGTATTAATTAAACAAGTTAAAAAGTTTTTTTTACATATTAGAAAATGTTTAAAATAAATTTTTATAATTTGAAATGAATAATATTGGATTAAAAAATCAGTAGAATCATTCAAAAATAAGTAATCTTTGAATATTGAAACATAATGTGATTTTTTATCAAATATAATAGCATTAATTTTCATTATATTATATTTCGTTTCATTAATATTATATTTCTTTAAATTTTTTGTTATAATCTCATTTTTAAAGAATGACATATTAAAAATTTATTTTAATTAAAACAAAAAAATAATTAATTAAATATATAATTCTTAATTTTATATTATGGAAAAAAATGAAGAAAAAAATCAAAAAGACGAAGAAGTTGATTTAAAATTAATTCAATGGTATATAGATTTAAAAGCAGGAAAAAATAAAAAATTAAATTTAAAAGATTGTATAAATCATTTAAATCAAGTAAAAAAAAGTGTTTCTGGAAGAATGTATTTTAAAATATTTATAGAAATTATAAGAAAGGAAAAATCAATTTTTGAAAAAGAAAATGTAAATGAATTTCTTATTTATTTTAAAGATCAATTAGATTATATTACTGGTTATGGAATTAATATTGAAGAAAAACTTGATCTTGAATTTCCTAATAATTGTAGATTTTTAACTTTTAAAATTGCTACGAAAGTTGAAGATTTTAATATATTTGATATTGATTATTTAAGGAAATTATTTCAATTAATTTTATTTTATATTCCTAGTTTATTTACAAATTATACATTAATGATTGAAAACAAAGTTGAAATATTAATTAAAACTTTAAATTCAATTAAAAAAATTTCTTCTTTATATAATCCAGATAATATTCATTTAATAAGTTATATTAATGAATTAATAATATTATCTTGTTATAAATTATTTGAATTTGAAGAAGAATATTCTCCTGATATAATATATATATTATGTTCATTATTTGCAAATCAAATATTTAAATTTAATAATAATATTTCAGATAATCATTGTTTAGATTTAAATTTAAAAAACATAGATTTATGTTTATTATATTTATTATATACTTTTTCAAGAACAGACTCAAAATTAAAAAATTCTGATGTTATTATAGAAATACCAAATGAAAATAATTTAAATGAAAAAAAAAGTGATAAAAGGAATCTTATTGAAAGCATTGAATATTTAATTTCTAAATGTTATGATAATTGTCCACATTTAATTAATTCTTTTTTAGATATTATTTCTGGAGATTTTTTTAAAAAAATCTCTTTAGAAAAAGGATATAATTCTAATAATTACATTAATTTTATTTTATCTTTAAATTTTAGTGAAAGAAATGAATTAAATCTTCCTATAAATAATAGAGAAATTGCTGAATTGAATTTATTTAAAGAGAATTTATATTCTTTTATTTTAAGTGAAGATTTTGGAATCAATCATTTAAATATTAAAGAAATGATAATTATAGGATTATTAAGTCTTTATAAAATTTATCCTTTATATTTTAAGAAAAATGATTTATTTTTGTATATTCCATATGATATTTTTTTTAATAAAATAAAAAACATATTAAAAGAAGAAAATTGTATTCTTAAACAAAACACTTATTGTTATATCATTTCTTTTATATCTTATTTAATTAAAAATTATACAAAAGAAATAAATGATTCATTCAATGAAATTATTGAAATTTTAATATTTTTTTCAAATAGGAAAGATGAGAAAAATCATGATAAATTAATTGATATAATAAAATTAATAATAAATTTATTATTATTTGAAGATATAGTTTTAAATATTAAAAAATTTATTGAATTATGTGAAAACAGCAATTCAGATTCAATTATTATTAATTCTTTTATTTGTGATTTAAAAATGTCAATTCAAAATGCTAATTATAAAGAAGATTCCATCAATTTTTTTAAAACATATATTTTTGAACAAAAAGATAAAAAAGATAAGAATTTAATCGAAAGTAATTTTTGTATGGCAACGGATAAATTAAAATATAATATTAGATATGGGCAAGGTTTAATAAAAAAAAATTCAGAAGAGATTTTATCAGAATTATTTTCTTATATTTTAGATTTTGCAATTGAATATAATAAATTAAATCAATATATTTCTTTATTTATCACAGAATGTATTTTATGTATGAATTATTCTTCTGACTTTTTAAATATAATGAATAAATTATTCTTTGAAAACTATAATAAAGAAAATTATAATGAATTTAAAGAAAAAACTTTATATGATATTTTCTTTATTTTAAATTATAGTAGTCAAAAAGAAAAAATGGAAAAATTTTTAGAATTATTATTAAATGGAAATAATTTTGATAAAAATATAAATTTTATTGAAACAATTTTAATTAATTTAATAGTTACTCAAGATGGTTTAGTTCATATAAGAAATGATAATAAATATATAATTGAATTTCAATATAGTCCAATTCCAATATTAACAATTGAAAAAAATGAAAATAATATTTTTCTTTTTTTTAATATTCAAAATATAATAAAAAGATATTTTGATAAAACTTATCATTATAAAAATTATATTGTTTATGAAATAATATTAAAAAATATTGAAAATGCAATAACTTTAAATAAAGATTTAATTTATTTTATATATGCAATATTTATTGATTCTCAAACTTTATTAAAAAATTTTTCAAAAAGTGAAGGAAAAATATTTTTAAAAATATTCTCGAATTTAAATTATTATTTTTCTTGGTCTCCTAAATTTTTCTTAGGAAAAAAAGAAGAAATTAATTCTTCATTATATTTAAAAGAAGTAGAATCAACGAAAGATTTGTTATTTCAAAATTTATTTCAAAAAATGAAACAAAATTTATTTATTCTATATTTTTTTCCAATATATCAATTTTATGTAAATTCATTATATGAAAATAGTATTGATGAAATTTCATATTATTCAAATTCTCCTCAAATAAATAATATAATAATTTTTTTGTCATTGTTGTATGTTAGTTATAAAAATAATATAAAGATTTTAATAAATATATTAAATTCATATTTCTTATTTAAAGATATAATAAAAAATTGTGATGTTTCAATTGAAAATCAAGTTCTTTTAATTTTATCTTTAATTGCTTTTCCTGAAAATGAAAAATATTTAATTGAAACATTTAAAAGTGAATTAGCAACTGTATTACCTAAAGAAAAATTAAATACAGTGAATGATGATATAAAAGAAAATGAAGAAGAAAATAAAGAAGAAATGTTATTTATTAAAGATTATGCGAAAAATCTTTTATTTATTTATTTTTCTTGTTCAAAAGTAAAAAATGAATTTCTGAATTATTTTAAAAATTTACCTGATAAAAATAATATAAATGAATTTAAATATTTTTACAAATTAATGAGATTTGAAATAGAATTAAATATAAAAAAAAGAAATACATGTTCATTAAAAAAATTAGAAGAAATATTATCAAATAAAAATTCTTTTGGAAGATATATAATAATAGAAGAAACACTTTTAATAGCATATCCTGAAGATGATAATAATGTAACTTTAATAATATTAAATGAATGTTGCAATTTCCAATATTTAATTGAAATACCTAAACCTGATTCAAATTCTTTATCAGATCAAGAACAAATTAAAAAATTGAATAAATTATTAAATAATAATGATATTAATATTGAAAATGAAAAAACTTTTTCAAATTCTAAATATGTTAATCAACCTCAATATTTATTATTTCAAAAAGAAAATATTTCGAAAATTATTCTTCAATTTTTAGCTGATATTCCTATTGATAATAAATTTTCAAAAATTGAAGATATTCATAATATTGATTTAGAAAAATTAAATTCAATTAAAAATATTTTGAAAACTTCCATATTTAAAATTTGTAATGTAAATATTATTTATAATCCTTATTCTTTTTATCAAAATATAAATGAAAAAGAATTATTTGATAATAATAAAGATAATTTTTCAAAAGAATTTTTAGAATTTTTAAGTGAATTAGGAGATTTAAAAATAGATAAAAATTCAGGAGAAATTTCTTTATTTTATGAAGATTTTGTTAATAAAGTTAATTTATATATATATGATTCAATAAAAAATAATGAAAAAAGAAATAATATTTTTTTAATAAGTCAAATAGAAATTATTTGGATGGATTATCCTAATCAATCTATAAATGATTATTTAAAAAAAGTAAATAATTCTTATAATAAAATTTATATTTTTATTTATCCAAGAGCAAAAAATTTATATAAAGTTCAATTAAGAGTTAGAACAATTTTAAATGAAAAAGATGAAACAAAAAACAAACCTTATTATTCTAGAAATCAAATTCTTAAAGAAAAAATTGAATTATCTGATACACAAAAAGAATTTATTGATTTTAAATATATTGAACAATATTTAGATGATTTTATGAATCAATATTTTATTAAAGATTTTATGATTAATATATCTTCTGAAAGTGGAAAAAGATATTTTAAAAATTTAATTATTTTATTAAATACAAGAATAAATTATATTAAAGAAAATCTAGAATGTAAACCTTTTATTACAATAGAAGAAAAAATACTTTCACAAATCTTACAATTAAATAAAAATAACTAATTGAAATCTATAAATAGTACTTTTATTTAAATAAAAAAATGTAAAAACTTTTTATAAATGAGGATTGAATATTTATTTAATTAAATATATTTTATCATAATATTTAATTTTAATTTATTTAATTTATTTCATTATTTGATTGTGTATATTCATTTATTTCACTCAATTTTTCCAAAATTTCTTCTAATTTTTTAGCTATTTTTTCTGATAATATATTTAATTTATAATAATTGAAAAGTAATCTTCTTATATAATCAATTGATAAAGATATTACCCATATTAAAATATTTTTATATGATATTGTCCAAATAATTTTAGGAAAACTTTTTTTATATAAAGAATATAATTTATAAAATTTAAGGGTATATTTATTAAATCCAACAATGTAAACATAAAATATTGAAGGTGAAATTATTGATAAAACCTTTTCAATATATTTATTTAATTTTAAATCTTTAAAAATATAAATATAACAAATAGTACTAATCATATATAATATATTAAAGTGTGTTAAAAAACCATCAAATTCAAAAATTGATTTATTGAATTTATGTTTATTTATATCACTTAAATAAATAATAAAAACTTGTAAAATATGACATAAAATTACAATTAAAAAAAGTTGAATTTTATTTTTTTTTTCAAAAAAATAAATACCATATAATTTAATATAAGCTCCAAAAAGATAATACATAAAAATCATTAAAAATCCACTTTCAAAAATACCATTACCATTAGGATTAAAAATAGGAACAATACAACAATGAAGAATAAACATAAACAAGCAAATTTTTTTAAATTCTTTTTTACTAATATTTTTAATAATAGAATTAATATAAGGCATATAAAAAAATAAAGAGACATAAGAAGTATAATACCAATATAAATTTCTAGTAAAAGGAAAAAGCATAAAAATAAATTGATATAATTTATAGTGTTCTCTATTACTAATAATAAGGATAAATTCAATGATTATATTATAAAAAGAAACAGTTATCATTAAGAGAATTATAGGAGATAATTTATGTCTTGCATTTAAAGAAAGATATCCAGTAATAATTCCAAAAATAGAATTACAATTTGATCCCCAAGTCATTATATAATGAAAAATATATGTTTTTATTTTAAATGGTGGTGATCTTTTGTATAATTCAGAATATTGAATAAAATGAAATGTTGTGACCATCATCATTGCTATTAATTTTAATAAATCTATTCCATATTTTCTTTTTCTTTCTATATTTGAATTTTCACTTATTTCTGTTTTAACCATTAATTGTCTATTTTCATTTATTTTTATATTTTCTTTATTTACTTTTTTATTTTCTTTCATATTTTCTTCTTTTGCTTCCATTTTATATTTAAAAAAAGAAAATATCTACCTTATATCCCATAAGCCGGTCTCTAAAAAAATTATATTTTTATTTTTTCTGTGCCCAGTAGACCGGTTTATTTCGGAATTTTAGTTTTTCTGGGTTCAAGGAAAAAATTTTCAGATAAACCTTCAAAAAATCAGAGACCGGTTTATTATGGGCCCGGTTTATTTTGGGATATACGGAAAATATCTTTTACATTTTTATATGGTTATTAAAACTGAATTTTTGTAAAATAATATTTAAAAAAATAGATTGAAGAATAAAAAAAGAAAAAAAAATGAGAATAATTTTATATAATAACAAATTTTCTTTTCATAATATAAAAATATATTCTTTTGAAATTTCAAAATGTATAATTAAATTATAGATTGAATATAAATTATATATATTCAATATTGAACAATTTTTTAATTAATTAATTATATATTTTAATATTTTTATATTTAATTAATATATAATTTTATATAACAATTGAAGTTTTCTAAAAAGCATTTATTTAAAATAAAAATAAACATTTTAAAATTAACAAAGTTTAAAAAATGAACAAATGGTTTGTAAAATAAATTTTTTTCATACAAATAGAGTTGTTGTTTTCCAGAAAACAAAAATGAACTTTTAGTTAATGATAAAGTAGCAGAAATTAAAGATGATGATAATGATAATGAAAATGGAAAAAAAGAAAAGATAGAATTAGATTTAAGTAAAATATTATTTATAATAAAAAATATATATTAGCAAAGGACCAAAATGAACAAATTCAAAATACACAAAATGAAGAAGAAAGAAAAGAAGAATCTCAAAAATTAAAAGCAGCATTAAAACAAAGTAAAATAGAAGAAAAGAAAGAAGAAAATAATAATAATGAAAAAGGAAATAAAGAAGAAAAGAATATAGAAGAAAAAAAAGAAGAAGAAGAAAAAAAAGAAGAAAAAAAAGAAGAAGAAGAAAAAAAAGAAGAAAAAAAAGAAGAAAAAAAAGATGAAAAAGATTTAGCAATAAAAATAATAAATTCAAATCGTGAAATAACAGAAGAAGAAATAAAGTCATCTCCAATATTAATAATAAAAGATGAAGAAGGAAATATTTTAAATGGGAAAGAAATAAAAATAAATGCAGGAGGAATGATAAATGGAAGAGGTAAAAAAGATGGTGTTACAATATTTAGTAAAATAAATTTAGATAATAATAATGATAATAAATTTAAAGGTGATTTTAATTTAAATTATAATGAAAATATTAATTATCCTTATATTTTTGCTATTTATTATCAAAGAGAAAGTAAAAATTATTCTATTAAAGCTTATTCAGGAAAAAATTCTGATAATAGATTATTATATATTAAATTAAGTGATAATTATAATTTACCTTTAAAACAAAAAGAAATTATTTCTGCTGGAAATATTATTTTTCAAATAATTCCAATTGAAAATAATAAAATTGAAATAATAAATTTATCTAAAAAAGATTTGAATGAAGAATCAAAAAAAAT
The DNA here is from genome assembly GCA_023807065.1 of Isotricha intestinalis. Taxonomy (NCBI): domain Eukaryota; phylum Ciliophora; class Litostomatea; order Vestibuliferida; family Isotrichidae; genus Isotricha; species Isotricha intestinalis. The sequence goes on from JAJJLU010000411.1 coordinate 41,266, forward strand.
TTTTGATCCTAATAATATAAAAGAAGTTACTATTGGAAGAGATAAAAATTGTAATTTTTCTTTTCCTAAAGATAAATCTTTTAGCAGACATCAAACAACTTTTTCTTTTGATGATAATAACAAAGAATGGATAATTATTGATGGAAATAATAATAAATGTTCTACTAATGGAACTTGGGTTTTTGCTACTCATTCTTTTATTATTAAAGATCAGTTAATTGTTGAAATTTTAAATTCAAAAATTAAATTTAATATTATTGAAAATAATGGATAAATTTTGTAAATATATCTTTTTTTATTTTTTATTATGTAAAATATTATATTTTGAAATAGTAATAATTTATTAAAATAAATATTAAAAAATAAAAATATTTATTTTAAATATTTTGAGAATTAATATTTTGTTTTTTTTCCATATTATAAAACCAATTTTCATAATTCATAAACCAATTATAACGAAGTCCTTTCCATATAATATCAAGTTTTTTATATTTTTTTTGAAAATTATAAATAGATATTTCTAAATTTTTAGTTAATTCATCAAAATTTTCTTTATCATTAACACTTAATTCATTTCTATTTGCTTTAGTTTGTAATTTATTTTTTAAATTTTCTCTTTTATCAATATCTCTAAAAATTTTTTCTGATATTTGATAATAATTTGATAAATATTCTGTTTCAATATCTAAAAATTCATAAAGTTTTTCTACTGAAAATTTTGTTATTTTTTTTAAAATTTGAAATCTAATATAAAATGATGTATTTATTTTATCCCATAAATCAAATAAATATTCTGTTAAAAAATGATCTGTTCTTTTTGATTTTTTAAATATTCTTTGTATTTGTAATTTAAATTTTTTTAATTCATTATAATATATTATTTTATATTTTTCTTCTTTTTCAATATGATTTATTAAATATTTTCCAAATTCAGAAATTGTAATTGGTATATTTTTATTTATTTGAATAGAATAAAATATTGTTTTTATTTTTGAATTTTTTTTATTATTATTAATATCTGTCTTATATTTATTTATATTTTCATTTTTTTCTAAAACATTTAAATCATTTTTACTTTCATTAAATTTATTTATATCATTATTTTTACAATTTGTTTTAATATCATAATTAATTTTTTTATTACTAAAAGCTCCAATATGTTTATAAGAATAAATAGGAGAAATAGGAATAATATTTTTAATTAAATCTACTTTTTGACTATAAAAAGAAGTATTATTTGAAATATGATTATTATTAAAATATCCATAACTTGAAGTATTTCCGCTTATTTTTGGACTAATAAAATTAAATGTTTTATTTGAACTTTTTGAACTTCCTCGATTTTTAATTTTTTGATTTAATTCTAATAAATTTATTGAATTATCAATTAAATTATTGTTTTTATTCTCAATTTTTCCATTTCTTGTTTTATATTTTTCAATATTATTTTTAAAAATACAATTTTCATTTTTATCATTAATAATATTATTATATAATAAAGGATCACTAAAAATTATTTTATGTTTATTTGGAGTTGATATAACTGATCTATTAATTTTAGGAGTATTTGTTTTAATATTTGTAGAAATTAATTCTATATTTATATCAAAATTATCTTCAGCATATTTTTTTGGAAATGATTTTTTTCTTTTTGGATTTGATGAAGAACATTCATCGTCTGCATTATTATTTATCTCTGAATCTTCTAATTTTTTTTTATCTATTAATTTTATTTGTTCTATTATATCTAATTTATTTAAATTCTCTTCATTATATTTATCTATATTTTTTTTTAAGGAATTTATTTTCTTCAATTTTAAATTTTCTATATTATGAGTTTCAAATATTTTTTCTTTTAATTTATTTATTTCTTCTTGTAAATCTTTTTTTTTCTTTTCATATTCTTCAATTAAATCTTTTTCTATTTTTTTTTTATATTTTTCTATATTTTCTTCATTATTTAATTGTATTTCTTTTTCTTTTGTTTCAATTACTTTATTTATTTCTTCATTCATTTCATTTTTACATTTTTCTTTTAATTCTTTTTCGATTTCTTCTTTTTTATTTTTTTCAATTATTTCAAAATTATTTTTAACTAAATTAATTTCATTTTCTAAATCTTTATCTAAATTATTTTTTAATTCTTCTTCAATATCAAAATTAATTTCTTGTAAAATTTTATTATATTCATTTTTATAAATTTCTTCAAAAATTTTAGGTTTTAATTCATTAATTATTTCTTCTTTAATTTCTTTTTCTTTTTCAATTTTAATTTTTTCATTTAATTCACTTTCATTTTCAAATTTATTTCTATTAGAAGAAGAAATACTACTTAATAAATTATATTCAATTTCTTTTGAATTATCAAAATCAATTTTTTCATTTTCATTTTCAATAATTTTTTTTTGTAATTCAATTTTTAAATTTTTTAACTTTTCAAAATTTTTAATATCATTTAATGTTTTTTTTTTAATATAAACATGCTTTAAATTGGTTGTTATACTTCCATCTTCAAGATATAAATTTTCCATTTTAACATGATCTATTGAATTATTATTTGATTCATCTTTTGATGAATTTATATTTATTTCTGAATTTGAAGAATTTATTAAAAAATTATATATTGTTCTTTTATTTTTTTTCATTTGCAAATTTTCATTTTTTAGTATCTCTGATTTTCTTTTTCTTTTTGATAATTCTTCTTTGTTTTCTTTTATTTCTGAAAATATATTTTTTTTATATTTTTTATTTTCTTCTGTGTCTGACATTATGTTTTTATTTATTATTAGATTCTCTGTAAAATCTTTTTTAGATGGGATTAATTGATTTAATTCTTTGTTTTGTATTTTTTTCATTTTTAATTAATTTTTTTATTTAGTGAAAATAAATTTAGTATACAAATTAATTTATAATAATTAAATAAAAATATATCAGAAAAATTTTAAATCTGAAATAATTAGTTTTTTTTGGATTTTATAGTAATTAATAATGAAATTGATTTTTATATAAATATGTTTCTGAATCTAATAAAAGAATATTATTGATCAAAAAAAAATTTAGATAATTGTATTTAATTAAAAAAGGAAAGAATTAAAATATTATTATTGATTTATTACTTTTTTTGAAATTGGAAAAAACAATATTTTTAATTGATTTATTTATCTTTTCCCTTAAATTTTGAGTAATTTTAAATAATTAAATAAATAAAATACAATTTAATTTAGTATTATATTGAAAAAATAATTTAATTATAGAACAATTTAAAAATGACTTTATTACTCTCTCCAAAGAAATTAATTAAAAGTAAATCATCAAATGACTTTCTTCGAAGATATAATAATCCTTTTGCAAAAAGTGAAAATGAATTTATAAAAATAAAAAATGATATTATTCCAAATACAAAAGGAACACCTCCTGAAATATTATATTATAAAGAATCAAAAGATCATTCTCATTCATTATATAAAATAAATTATATAAATTCAAAAGGATTTATCTCTGATGGTGGATTAAATAAAAAATATAATAAATATGCTTTAAAAAGAAATGGAATTAATAGTAAACAATCTATTTTATCGAATGATAATAGTAGTAAAACTTTAATAAAAGATGTTTTTTCTAAAAGTATGAAAAATATTAGAAAAATTAATAATAAAAATCTTTTATATGAATCAAAAAATAATTCTCTTAAAAAATATAAATATTATACATCATCAAGTCGAAGTTTAAAAAATATATTTTCTTTTAAAAATAAAATAAACAAAAATGATAAAAAAGAAAATAAAAAAACAGGAAAAAAAAAGGAGAAAGAAAAAAAGAAAAATATAAATAAAAAGGAAAAAAATGAAGAAGAAAAATATGAAAAAATGAATCAATTAATAGAAGATAAAATTGCAAGTTATATAAGAGATTTACAAAATAAGAAAAAATTAACATTAGAAGAAGAAAGAAATGAAAAAAAACAAAAAATTTTATTAGAAAATGGAATAGAAATAAGAATTGATAGTACAAATGATGATGAAGAAATAAAAGAAAATAATTTTGAAAATGAAAAAATTGAAGAAGAAAAATTATCTGCTGATAATTTAAGTTCAAACAATTTAATTAAATCTAAAAGAGCTATTTCTCCTAAAATAAATAATTTTTTTTTTCAAGAGAATCAGAGAAAAATATTTAAACCTAGAATTAATTCTTTTGAATATATTAATATATTAAAAAATTTGGAAGGAAGTATTAAAGAAAATAAAATTGTTAAAAGTAATTCAACAACTAAAATAAATAATAATCCTTTAAATAATTCTTTTAGACTTTCAAATTCTATTTCAAATAAAAATAAAAAAAATGATAATATATTATTTAGTAAAAAAAATAAAAGAAAAAAAGAAGAATTAAAAGAATTCATAGAAAAAAAAAATGAAATTAGAAGAAAAAAAATAGAAGATGAAGAAAAAGCAAAAAATAATAAAGACTTAATAAATTTTAGGAATTTATGTAATTTATATTTTTATTATTTAAATAAGAATAATAATAATAATAAAAAAGTAAAAAGAAAAAAAGCAAAAATAAAAAATGAATATTATATCGGAACAGATTCAAAATCATATTCTACTATAATAGATTCTAATGAATATTTTTTAGCTGTTTTAGAAAGTCAACAACTTTTAGTAAATGGTGGTTTATTTAAAATTAATAATTTAGATTATAAAAATAATAATTTAAATATTTCTAAATCTCAAATTAAGAAAATAACTGAAAAAGAAAGCAAAAAAAATTTAAATGAAAGTTCTGAAAGAAAAATTAATGAAATAAAAGAAAAAATTAATCGTTCTCTAATAAAAAGAGAAGATATAATAAATAAAATTGATGAATCTCAAAATAAAAATATTGAAAATGATTTATTGAAAATAGAAAAAAAAAATGAATTAAAAATAGAAAAGCAAGAAGAATTATACTTCAAAAAAGATTTAGAAGAAAAAAAATTATTTTTAATAAAAGAAGAAGATTTGAAGAAAAAAATAAATAAGGAAAATAAATTATTAATAGAGACAAATAATAATTCAGAAAATGAAACAAATAGTAATTTAACATCAAAAGAGGAAAATTTACCAAGTTTATCACATACATATATAAGTGATATAAATAATGAAAAAATAATAATAGGAATAGAACCAAGATTAATTTTAAATTTAGTAGAAATAATAAAATTATTAATTCAAAGAAAAATATTTTATAAATTATATGAAATATATGTTAACGAAGCAATTAGTCAAAGATATTCTATTGCTTTTGCTTTTTTTGTTGCTATTTGTAAACAATATTCTTTTAGAAAAATTGAAGAATTTTACAATTATAAAACATATTATTATGCTTTTTTACAATTATTTAAACCTTTTATTAAGCGTAATTTTAGATTTTTTATTAATTGTTGTTTTACTAAAAAAAAAATTGAATATTTTGTTGAATTATTAAGTAGAATGTTTAAATTTAAAGCTATGGAAAAAATCTATATTTATTGCCAAATTATTGATGGAGATGAAGAAGCTGCTTTTAAACTAATAATTACTAAAATTATGAAAACTATTATGAAACCAAAATTAAGAGAAGCATTTAATAATTTTATAACAAATCTTCGATTACCAGATAAGGAAAAAAATAATATAAGGAATAATAATGATAATAAAAATATTAATTTGAATAATATTAATTCAAATATAATAAATACTCCAAAAATATTAAACGAGGGAAAAAATTCAGAAAAAAATTCTCCATTTTTTTCAAATGAAAAAACAAATATAAATAAGAAACCAGAACACTTTATAAAAATGAATAGTTATATATATGAATCATTAGAAAGTAGTAAAAGTAGTTTTACAGTAGAACCAAATAGTGTAGATAATGAAAAATTACATAAATTACATATAATGCTTCTTGAAAAAAGAGAACAAATAATAAAGAATAATAATAATTATTTAAATTATTATGAAAATAATAATAATACTCCTTCTCATAAAAGTTCTGTTAGTGTTCAAGAAATTTCAAAAATGAAACCTCGATTGAGTTTAAATAGAACTTTATCTAATTTAAGTAATGAAAATTTAAATGATTCCATTAAAAAATCTATTGAAAGTAATAAAAGTTTACAAAGAAGTATTAGTAATAAAAGTTTAAAAGATTTAAAAAAAAATTCAGGGAATGTTAGTAAAGATTCTATTAATGATAATAATATTAATATTAATCATTGTAAAGATAATAATATTGATAAAGAAGCTGAAATTATTAAAGAAAATTTAAAACCTAATAATGAAGAGAATAAAAATATAATTGATAATAAAAAGATTAATAATAAAATTCCTTTTATTTTTGAGAAGGAAGATAAACAATTAAATATTAAAAATGAAAAAGAAAATTTTCAAAATGAAGAATTAAAAGATGAAAAAATAAAATCAAATAATGAAAAAAAAATATCTGAAAAAGAACAAAATGAAATAATAAATAATAATATTAATCAATTATCTGAGAATAATAATAATTCAATTTCAAATAATAAAAATAATTCATTAAATTTTCCAGAAAGAACAGATAATAAAGTAAAAATATTTTCTCATCATTCAAATAGTGAAATAGATATTTCTGCTGAAAAAGATATAAATAATCCAAATATTGATTGGGAATATTCTATTCCTATTAAATCTGAAAGTGATTTAATTAAAAAAGATAATGAAATTAAAAAAAATAATGACAATTTAAATAATGATATTAACAATAATATTTTAATTTCAAATAAAAAAAATTATAATCATAAAGAACAAAATGAAAAATTATTTGATGATTTAAACTTTGAAGATAGAGAGAAAAAAAATAATAATAATAAAGAATTAAATGACAATAAAAAAGAAGAAGAGAAAAAAGAAATCAAAATAATAGAAGAAAATAAAAATCAAATTGAAGAAAATAAGAAAATTAATAACAAAGAAAATAACAGCAAAAATTTATCTGATAAAGAAGAAGATTATACAGGTGATTTTGAGAATATATCAGATATAGAAAAAGAAGATGAACAAAAAAATAACAATCAAAATATAATTTCAATAATAAAAAATGAAATGAAACAAAATGATAAATCAAGAAATAATCTTATAAACCAAAAAGGACAAAATAAAGAAATAAACCAATCATTAAATAATAATAATTTAAATCAAACAGAAAAATCAATAAATAATAATAATAATATAAATGAAGAAATAAAAATAAAAAATGAAAAAGAAGAAAAAAATAAAAATCCAAATGAAAATTTTAAACAATTAAACATTGAAAATTTAACAGATGAAATAATATTAAATTTACTAAATTCAGAAATAAAATATGGGACAAATTTATTTCCAAAAAGAAAATATAAATATGATCCATTTAATGGAATAGATTTGAATATAAGTAAAAGTGGAAGTCTTGTAAATACTAATAATTTTTTTAAGGAAACATTACCTCTTAATAAAGATATTAATTTGAAAGAGAAAGATTTAAATACTTCAATAACATCTTTATCTTCATTGAAAGATAATAATAATTTTCAATTATTAAATGATTCCCTTATGTCCAGTTATTCTGCTAATTCTTTTTTTAATAAAACTATGAAAGATATTAAAAAGGAATATTCACTTAAATTTTATATTAATAAAATTGCTCCCAAATTAATTAAATTAATTAAAGAAAAAATAAAAGAAAAATATAATGAAATTTATGATAATTTATCAACTCCTTTAATTAATCATACTAATAATTTAATGGTTTCTTTAGCTTCACAAGACGCAGAAATGTTAAGAGAAAATTATAAAAAATTAAATATTAAAGAAGAAATATCAAATATTTTGAATGGGGAAAAAATATTAAGTGATTTTGATAAAATATTAAATAAAATAATAGAAAAAGAAAATATAAAAAATGAAGAAAATTATATTAAAAATTTAAATAAATGTATAATAGATACAACAATAGAATTATTAAATAAAGAAAGATTATACGGTGAATTAGGAGAACCTTTACCTTGGAGTAATAGAACACATAAAATAACATTTAAATATGAAAAAAATGATTGTAAGAAATTATGTGATTTTATTACTAATAATTTATTTTCTTTATTATATAATAAAATTGGTTTAATTACTGAAAATTATGATTTTTTAACTAATGAACAATTAAATAATGAAAGAGAAAGAAGAGTGATTGAATTTATTAAAAAAGAATTAAATGAAAATGAAAATCAATGGAAAAATTTAGAAATGGAAGAAACTCAATTAAAAATTGAAGTTTCTGAAATGATTATGGATCAATTATATAATGAAGTTATAGAAATTTTAGAACATGTTCAATATAGTAGAAAAAAACCTGATTTATATCAAAATAAAAGTATTTATGCTTGTGAAGAAATTCCTAAATTGTCTTTTCAAATCTCTTTTTCAGGAATTATGGAAGAAGATGAAAATAATTTGATTAATATATAATTTTTATTTATAAAAAGTTTTTAAAATGTGAATTATAATTGGAATTTTAATTTATTATTTATATAAATAACATTTTATTTGATTTTAATATTAATTTAATTAAAGGTTTTGAGATAAAAATAAAAATAAATTAAAATATTGAGTTTGATCATTAAATTACAATTATAATTTATGATTACATAAAATAATAAAAAAAATTTAAAAATTTAATATTCATTTGTTTTCTTTGTATAATTCCTTTCAAAATTAGAAATATTATTAAACTTTATATTCCAAACTCCTAATAAAATATTTTGAAAAAGAATATCACTATGAATACTCATAGAAATAATATCATAATATTCAGTAAAATCTTGTAAAGTAATATGTCCATTTTTTAATTTATTAGTTCTTAATAAAATAAAATGATAATTAATATTATCTAAAAATTCTGCTTCTACTTCAGAAGCACTTCTTCTTCCATTAATAACATCAGGATGATTATTAACATTATAATAATTTCTCATATCATCGATTGTTATAAAACCATTATTATTATAATCTAAATAATTAAAAACTTGAGTTACTATTTGAAATCTAAATATATTCATTTTTCCAATTAAAACATTTAAAAATTCTATATAATTTATATGACCATCTTTATTATTATCAAATTGACTGAATATTGATATTTCTTCCTCTTCACTTAATGGTATTTTATATTCAAAACAATATTTTAAAAATTCATCATAATCTATTAAATTTGAATTATCCTCATCTGATAACATAAATGATCTTCTTATTGACATTATTCCTCTTGGTCCTCTTGATGCAATTATATCTCTAAATTTTTTAAAACAATTTGAAGGATTATTATTATTTAAAATTGAGAAATTTCTTTGATGAGGAAAATTTATTTGATTTATATGATAATTTTCAATATTATGGTAATTAGATTTATTATATATTGGAGGTGTATTATAATTATTATTTTTATTATTATTATTATTATTATTATTATTATTATTGTTTATGCTTATATTTCTTATTGGAGTTTGTTCTGCGGTTTTTAATAAAGAAGAATCATTATTATATTTATTGATTGGTGATTGTTCAATATAATTATTATAATTATTATATATATAATTATTATTATTATTATTATCTTTCCATTCGCTATTAACTAAAAATTCAAAATAATCATCATTATCAATAGACATAGAAACAT